>AYJT01034347.1:0-22695 GCA_001278415.1 Ocimum tenuiflorum | reverse complement strand
ATAACTGAAACATTGTTTTGTAGTCACATTTTCTCGCGTGTGTATATATATTATATTTCTGCCAAAGAAAGGGATAGTGTATCTAAAAACATATGCTATTGTCTCTCGTGATAAACTAATTTTACGTGGCCGCATTGCGTGGTTAAACATAATTATTTATATATAATAAAATTATTTTTAAATTATTATCGAAAAATATATTTCATTTTATCCATCAATATTATAAACAAAATTATATATAAATATAATGAGTAAAATAACATAAATAGAATTTAAGTAAAAAATAACCCAAATTAAATAATAAAGATAAAAGAATATGATTATAGTTGTTTCAAAGGAATTAGTATAAAAATAAAATTAGTCAAAATGCACTTCTTTTAGAGGAAATGACACATAGTAATTTTATTGAACTATGTTTTATTACTTATTGTATAAATATATATTATAATATAAATAAATAATAAATAAAAGAAAAGAAAAGAAAAGAAATAAAAAGTAGTGTTGATGATGTGATGTTTTTTAAAGCAAAAGTGACAGAGATATAATCTTGATGATTATTTTGTGTTAACATATTAGTAGATAGTTAGATACCATCTAGGGTGGGAAAAAATACCGTTATACCGGTCATACTGTACCGAATATACCGGACTTGCTGTATACCGTCATTTTTGGTACGGTATGTTACCGTTACCTTTAGTTTATGGTATGAAATTTTCTATATCGGTGTTATACCATTTATACCGTATATTTATTATCATCATCATCATTATTATTATTATTAGAAATGAGATGTAAATTTCACTTGTTGTGCTTAATTTAGTAATTTCCCTTTTGAACACAACGATAGCTTGTGCTGTCCTTTTATGTTTATTTCTGGTTATGATGAATTGCTTTTATTAATTGATACAAGTGATAAAGAGGATGTTTTATTTGCAATTTGTCTCTACATGTGTCTGGAAACTGTTATATGAATTAGTTGGTGATTTCCTAGTTTTACTTTTATTAATTCATCCAAGTGACGAAGTGGATGTTATACATGTGTGATTGTTAGTTGTTTTATATGGTTGATAATTATCATTATTGGTTGTTTAAAATTTCATGTTGGATCCAACTAGACAGGTTTTTTATAACAAAAGTTTTCGGCAAACCGTCGTCTCTGGTATAACATTAGACTTTGGTATATCATTGAATTTCGGTATAGTGATAATAACGATTGACCATAAAACTACAGTATGGTACGGTGTACTGTAGATACGGTACGGTAATGGTGTGCATATTTTGTCATACTGCAAATCCAGTATATCAAACTCCGGTATACCGTAGCCATCAGTACGGTAACGGTATGTATTTTCTCATACCATTAGTTTACGGTACGGCATGCGGTATGACAAAAAAGTCATAATATACTTTACCGTCCAACCCCCAATTCCAACAACAGAACAAAGCAGCGTCTGAGTCTATGTTTAAATTCCAGTTAAGGATTTTTAAATAATACTAGTAAGGATTACGTGCAAACGCACATAGTGACTTCGTGTTTTTTTTTTTAAATAATGAATCGTAAAGATTGTAATTTTTATATCTTTTTAATAAATCAAAATAATAAACTCATTCAATCAAACAATTAATATTTATAGTATGCATTTATTACCATAAAACAAATTATATTAAAAGACATATCTAATATTATTTTTAAATAATATTATTTAATACAACTCTAAAAGTAAACAACAAATTTGCTGAAAGTTAAAATATTACTTATGAAAAAATAAAAATTGATACAAAATATATTGTTTTAATATGTTTGGATAATTTATATTGCGAATTTAAATCATATTAAAATGATGTTTCATTGTTTGACCTTAATTGGTATAGAGTTTTTCTTATTATTTTTACTTCAAATTACTTTATCAAGTATTTAATCAGCGCTGTTCGAAATTTTAATATATATTTTGTTTGATATTGTAGTATAATATTCATATTTCTTTTTTTTTGTGATCTTTTATTTTTCTTACATCTCGTGAGATTGCACTACAATTAATATTCTATTTTGAAATTTATTAACAATGCAAACTTTAATTTTCCATTGAGCCAAAATTGATAATTAAATATTAGACCCTATTGGTAATCTAGAAAATAAATCAAAAGATCATATACATGTGTATTTTTACATTGGTAAGAGAATTGCGATTTGTGTATTTTTACATTGTACATTACATTATATTATAGAGATTCGGATTCAAATAATTATACGTCCTCTCTTCTTTCAGATGAAGGGAATTCACTAATTTTTGTTATACACAGTGTTTGAGCACGGTTTATAACTAGGATTCTTCTAAAACAGAGAGTTTTAATGCTTTTGTTTGCACGCACGGCTGATCCTTGAGGCTTTACCGGAGTCCACCTCCTAGGTTTCTTAGATTAGCAGGTGAAGGTTTCAGTTCCCTCCAGAAGGTGAATTAGGTTGATGGTTTGATGTTCTCAGATAAGAGTCTGAGAACGGTCCCAGAATCGTCGACTGTAAACCGTTTTCAGATTTCCGGTAGGTTTCGAGTTAAATAACTCGGAATGCTTGTAAAAGAAGAGTTTTAGAGAAGGCTTTGAGCATAAGGAGATTCAGTAATCTTATCTCTTCGTTATTCTCTTCTATTTATATCCGTCGGATTTGAATAGTACCGTTGGGAGGCAGGTGAACAGAGCCTTGCATCTTCAGAAGAAAGAGTGCGAATCAAAGGAAGAGCCTACCTATTAGCCGCCCTTGATTTATATGTCAGCATGCATAGCGATATCTTCACCTCCGCTTCCCCAGGGAATATGCACAATGCCGTGGTAACTACTACTGCTACTTTTTTCTGTATAAATATCAAATCATCATCGACTTCAACATTCTGATTTCATCTCCTGATTCTAGCTTGGGCATCGAACATACGAAAACATGAAGACGATAAGGCCTAACATGGGGCTTAGGACAGCTTTTCTAGAACAAGAGCCTGAGTTGCGGGGAGTTCCAGGAAGCAGTTGTCGAGGGCCATAAAAACAGACAAGGCCTACTTAGACTAGGCAGATCCCAACAGTCGATTTATACGTACCCTGCTCCTGATTGTATGTGCACCGCTTGAGGATATTCATTCCTCTGCTACCTGTGCCAATCCTCATTTTATGTGCAGCCGCACTTGAGGACTGTGCTTGTGTATATATGAATTTGGCATGCGTATAGTTTGTGGCTGCGATTACTTGGAAAATAAATGTAGTTCAGATCTTTGTAAAGTTTGAGGTCGTCATCATCAGCTATTCAAATATCATGTAGGAGGATATAATTGTAACATGCTACTCATTTCCACTAGAGTATTCCACCCTCATAATTTTGAAAAAAATAGCAATCACTTTGAATTTGCATGGGATTAGAATGTTAAGGGGAGAAAAGTATATATTTGATTCGTTTTTATTCAAAAAGAAAAAAAAGAGGACCTCTTTGCCATTTTCATACAAGATTTGCATGTATGCATTTCTGAGCACAATATAATTCAACAAAATTACTCGTCATAAAATTACACGATTAAAAACCGGTATGGTGGCGGGCACAAACAGAATTACAGAGAGACAAATTCTCGTTCCCCAAAAAATATAAGAGAGAGGGATAAATATGAAGCACAAAAGGGGCAACCCATTACAAATATACTCAACTGCATCCGATGCCTGCCGTCTCACCACTGCAAGAATCTCAATAACTTCAATATGCGTGAATCGGTATCTTTAAGCTAAACTAAAATTTCATGACCTGTCCAGAGAAGCACGGGGGCGAAAGCTTCTTTCGTCGATATCTGTCAGAAGATTAATGGATGCTTTCACAAAAAGAGCATTAGATGTATATGTACAGTGCGGGAGGCCAGATAATCATGATCCTAGTCCTGCTGATCCGGCTGATCGTTACTTGGAGAACCAGGGGTATTTGACCTCTTACTCTCGCCTTTCTCTTCAGCTACTGCTGGCCCATTACCACTACGCAACGTCGCCAACTCCTTCACATCTTCAGGATTTGGTATTTCTTCCTCAATGGGCAAGGTCCGCTTTGACCCATCCAGAGCAACCCCAAGAACTATATTTTCTTCCAGAGAAGGCTTACTCGAAGGTGTCTGTGCAACTTGTTGTCTTGCATCTTGTTTCGAATGTGAAGTTGAATGGGCATTGTCTGGTCTTCTGCTCCCCAACTCCGGAGAGGACACCAAGCTACTATCTTGCCCAACCTTTTGCTGTTGCTTAGAAGAACCATCAGCCATGGGGCTCTTTTCTTCAACAGACATGTTATCAGTATTCGCGACAGTTTTTGCACTGGCACTTAGCTTAGGATCAGATGAGGATTTTGAAGCAATCTTGGGATCATCCTTGGTCTCTGCTTTGGGCGTTTTTGCAGCCTCAGAATCAGCTCTGGAATCTGATTTATGCATATCTTTCGCTTTATCCTCAGTTGTTGGTCGGGATTTAGAATCCGTGCTCAAATTTGTTTCAACTTTAGCTTCTACCTTGGTATCTGGTACCGACTTTGCTGTTCCTTTGAGGTCTTCCCCCGCATTTGCCCGTGCTGGCCGAGCTTGATTCTTAAATTTATCCTCCCCACTAACTTTATAGGATGGTTCAATCAATAGCATAGGGCGATTTGACACTCCCCCTCGAGTATACATAGAATCTGAAAATGGTACACTGTCCAAGTCCGCATCAGTAAATACTTTCTGAACTGTACGGATGGGAGTGGCTAATCGAGCACGATGGTGCCTGATGACTCGGAGTAGATCAAGAAGAATAGCTTCCTGTTGTTCAAGTAAGAAACGAAAAATCAAATACAAAAAATAACAAAGCGTTCATCTAAAGAATTCCAGTAAAAAAAACCAGTCATGTGAACAGGAGTGAGGGAACACCAAAATCTTGAAGGTTTTTGTATACCAGAAAATCAAAACTGAAAAGTTCTAGTGACCAACAAAAAAGACCAAAATCTTCAAGGTTTTCGTACAACAGAAAATAAAAAATGGAAGGTTTTGCGATAATTTTATCAACTTCATGATGATATTGGCGAAACATCTAAGTAACAATCAACACTGGGGGATTGTAATTGTAACAATTCGTATCATAGTTTCAGTTAGGAGTATTTTCTCATCCTTCTGTTAGCTAGGAAAGGCCATGTAGAGCAGATGGTCAAGAAAAAAAATTCTCACCTTAACACACAAATATTCTTCAAAATGTGACGTCTTCACAAAGCAGGACACCATTATCTGAGTATTTTAGAAAACACATAAGCATTGATTTTGGGTTATATTTCAGGCGATGATAAGAAATCTTTATCACCAGCATATTTCAAAACAAAATCAATGACCAAAAAAATATAAGAACTCTCTCCCTCTCTGGACTCTGGTTTAGGTGGGGAAACCCCAGCTGTTCTTTTCTTTGAAATATTCCATTCAAATATGCTTCGAAAAAAAATTAAATCTCACCATGAGGGCCTGATTTTCAGGATTAATATTATCCAAGAATACTCTTCTGTGCAATTTCTGTTGTTCCACTTGAGGATTCTTCGCTAAAACTTTGCGCATATCAGCTACAATGTTCTGCACAGAGGGGAAGGACATTTTCAGGTGGATCAAATGAAAGTGAATCAATTCACTTCTTTGCAGCAGAATTTATCAACTTCACAAAGTACAGCTATGCTCACATTAATTTTGCTGACATCTAAGTGACTGATGGCTAGGTGAGTTTTAATACGCCAATGAGTTTTTTGAGTGAGATTTCTCACAACATTCACAGTAAACTTGTGGTTTGGAATGTGAACAGCTTCGCGGTCTTCCCCTCTTATAATTGTTGGCGACCACCACCCTACATGCTGAAACCCAGGAACGTTAGTAAAGATACACATGATACAAGATAAAGGATGATATGTACATTCACTATGGAAATTATACACTGGAAACTTTTGACAGTTCATGCTCATTTGATAATACGGGATAGATAGAAAAACAATCAGTCAAACATATTCAATACTCATACAATTTTGATGACTTTAAGACACAAAATGCCCTTTCAGAACTATGACACAGACCAATTAGTTTCAACAAGCACGTTCAAGAATGTTCAAAGGTGATCCTCAACAAACCTCAACTGTCCCAGAAACTTCGTAGCCTTCAATCTTGGTCTGAATCCACTCGTTCACAACAAATGGCCGGGTAGCATGAATCATAGCACTTGAAAGGAAATTTGTGAATATCTGAGCAAGAGAACGAGGGACTCTGAGTTGATCTCACAAGCAGTTGTAAACTCTTTCACAAACAAAAACTTCTTAAAATAAGCAAGGAATCAAAAGATAGATTCAGAAACGCTCAAGCAAGCAAACAAACTGAAATCTACACCTCACGTCCAGCCAGAGTGAGCAGGACTGTCCCAAGACCCCCAGCTGTGAGCCACTTTTGAGTTGAAAAACCTAACAGCTCCATAAACAATGATACAGCTGCAACCCACACAGCTGTATATACAGCTTTACCAGCAAACTGGAAACCCATCTGTCAAGAGTGAATCTAAAATCAGTATCAGATGGAGCATACAGTATTCTTCTTTTTCCACTCGTAAACTCGAGTATTTTTCTTCCATTGTCTAACTTCCCCTTAATACAAGAAAATCCATTTATTAGCCCAACAAATTTGAACATTGGATCATTTATGCTACTAGGCTATGCTAAAATACCGATAAGTCGAATCACATAGATAATCCTTCCACAACATTTTGTACCAGAAGCAGTTAATTTTTCTTTAAAACCGTATAGGGAAAGTTCCTACAATAGAAATAATATTGAAATCAAATAAATATAAATTTGATATCAGAGTTTGTTATGTGGAGTTTCATACTAAGGGCAAGGGCACACATACTTCAGCTAAATTTGATATTGAAAATTCATCCAAATATGTGTGCACAAAATAGTCAAAAGTTCAAGAGCTTAACTCAATTTCGAAAACGTAATATGCAATTTTAAAAAGAACACAAAGTTACATATTTATAAATACACCATCCCTAATGGGTAATGAATGAATCCCTTTCAAACTGTACTGAATAACTGATCAATTGTGGGACATTTTACTGGTGACATAGCTAGCATTACAATAGCATCCTTATTACTAATATATACACCTCATAAACATTGGAATAGTTGCACATTAACACATATTGCCTAATCACTAAGTGAGCTATTTTAGTGGTAATAGGTCAGTTCAGTAAACTCAGTATGGATACAATTAGGTACTCATTATTTAACTATCAAACAGATCCAGCTGAAGTATTTCAGACAGAACCTATTGTTTCAGACAAACTGTTTAAGTAGACCAAATATGCAGATGGCTAATTTTTTAACAGTGCTAAAGTGGACCAATGGTGATTACAATATTCACAAAATATTTAATTTACATTAAAAATACTGCAAGTGCAGTAAGAAATCAATTATCAAGTAATATGAAACAGAATATGGGAACATACATTTCTAGTATCTGTGGGGTCATTTGTCTCCATGAAGAATTTCTGTGATTGTTGAATCAGGCTGCATAAGTAATTCAAATTGAGATTAGTTCTCTCAGATGTAAGCATAGTCAGCATAAAATGAGAGAACATATTTCCATATAAATATATATCAGACATGTAAAACATTAACGGATATATAGCTCCTTTGTATATAAATTATAAGATGGGTGTAAAATGGAGATAATTACAAAGGGTTTGATCTGCAAACTAGGATAAGAAGATTAAAAAATATAAAATGAAATTCCAAATCAAAGTCATCAAATTAAACACAGATCGTGATTCTACCTAGGAAGAACCAAGTCATTTTGTCTAGGTAATTTAACCAGGTTACTTTTTTGGTAAAATATGCAATGAATACTGAGATGTAAAAAATCCAACTTACTATATGTGCATATTTTATGATATATTTTGATTTATCTATTGTATTTCCTGCTTAAATCAATGGGTTCAAGAAGAAGAGAAAAGAAGTCAGGAAAATCAGAATTCTACTCAAGCAAGGAAAAGGAGATATTGTATCTACAAGGATAGTAATGAATCTCCAAAGACATAAATGTATGGTTAACTATTTAACTCTCTGGATACATGACACCAACAAATCAATGGTGTACTGAACCTGCAGGAAGGTTAGGTGGAACATACATGAATATGTAAAAAGGATAATTGCAAGTCCAATGAAGAAATACAAAGGATTAATTATACACAAGAAAAATGACGGTAACAAACTCTATTAATATCAGTGCCAAGAAAACAGAAAGTATCATTAATGCAAAATTGCACACATACTTTCATGAATTAACACATGTTAGTAACTGACCTCGACAGACAATAAGCAAAGCCCAACACTGTTGACAAAGATCTGACAAAATTAAGGAGCCTCTGTTTAACAACCTGACCAGCTTCTGTTGGAATAACTACTGAATCCAATGCTCTGTAATATACAAATTCTCGTTCAGTGAGTTATGATAGTTGATTCTCCATGTTCTTCCTACAGACAAACTAACCTGCATATAAAGATTGCTCCAATCCATAGTAGCACTGGTTGAATATAAGATGTTGTAATTTGATATGAACTACTCTTTTTCCAACTATTATCACCCTTCTGCAAGATGCGATGATATATTGTACTTGATAAGTAGATTACTTTCGGAACAAATACTCAACAACGTGTCAAAAAGCTTTACAAGATTATAAACGATAGGAAAAAGAAAAGAGTTTAGGAACTGAAATATGAATAACATAATACATGCAAGAATATGTTTCTGCTTAGTCGCACGAGAGGCCCAATTCCCCACACAGCAAAGATAATAATACCAACTGCTGAAGCCAGTTTGATCACAAGAGGACTTCCTTGCAAACGATTAAATGATCTGCAAGACATAAAACTTTTAACTTAAGAAAATTGATCAGAATCGTATTCAGAGATGTTCAGCAAAAAATATATGAAACCAAAATCCCATGAAGTCCGCCATAGTTCACATTCAGATAAATATATCACGTGCACAACCCAGAGCAAAAAAATGGAATTTGGAGGATGTAACTCTTCCATGTTATTTTTAACAAAATACAAGGAATAAAACTTCACATGATGCATTTATCCACCACGGCAAATACATATAAAATAACTTACACCAACCATCAAGATGGGCTGTTAAGCAACTGTAACAATATTCAATGAGCAGAAGGTAAAATCAAATGGCTGTATAATGGCCAACAACTGAAATGATAAGAGATGTGCACAATCAACGTGAACATACCAAACCAAAAACAAACAATCAAGAGCAGTTACCTTGCTAATGACAATGTTGCATTCTTTACAATGTTAGTGCCCAGAGGTGCGCATGGATTCAAAAAACAATGGCACCTGAGCCGATTATTTGTACAAGGAATGGTGATTACTCTTCTGTTTATTCTCTTTGAGACATTTGAACTCCATGAAAACTGCCGCTGAAAATGTAATCAAGTAATAGTCAAGCATTGTAAGCGTGGCCATAAAATCAGAACCAATATGCTGAAACGATGTCCAAGTTTAAGAGAGAAATTGACGAAGCAACAGACCAAGATTGCATGAGCGTGAAAGTAAAAAGATGTGCAATAGTCAATTTGCTAATGCATTTAAATTATATGCTCAAATTACAAAATAAAGAAATGAAATACACCCATACTAATTGGCTTATTTTAAGCAAAAATTCCCAACATTAAATAATTAAATAATCGATAATCCCTAAATAACTCCCCTCCAGGAAGCTTGCCTGAACTAGGGTTAAAACGTATCTAAACACGAAACATACCAAAGAAATTGAAGGCCGGTTACCGCTCAATATACAGAATCTCCCTTTTGTATTAGGATTCTGCAGCTGGAAAGAACATATTATTAGAAAATAATAATTTACTTCGAAGAGTCTACATAAATCAATTCGTGGAGGACAGTTACCCGAAATCTCTTATCGCGCCCATGGTTCCTGTAGATACCGAGCTGAAGGGAGAGCTGCAGAGACCCTGACACGGCCATTCTCTCTCTCTAATTTCCCTCTCTCTCTGTATTATTCGTATTATTATTTATTTTCTTCTGCGTGCGTATGGAAGATGAGAATTTTAACTAACTAGAACAAGGCACAACTCTAGAGGGATGGGCCCCGTCCCCAACATCCCTAGATATTAGTGCGAGTTTTAGAGAAATTAAAAGTAAATATTTCATTTTCTTAAAATAAAGTAAATTAGTCAAAGTTTGAATATAAATTTTCATCGTTTTACATGCATACAACTTGACCTTAAAGCTAAAGTGAATATTACATAGTTTATGATATAATTTACATGTTGGATAAAAAAATTGAAAAACAAAAAACAAAACATGCTTCTAACAAAGCGGATCAACCATATTACCATCAAGTGTAATGGTGTTAAATATTTTAATTTCCATATCAAATCTATTTAATATACTAAATGAGAGAAGTTGAAAAAAATTATACATTTGTCACTTTCCCTCTAAAAAATATCACAGCATCAACACCATTTTCTTTTTCTTTTATTTTATTCATTATCTATTCACAAAAATATCACATCATCAACGTCACTTTCTTTTTCTTTTACTTATTCATTATCCATTCAAATTATAATACATATTTGTAGAATGAGTTATACGAAAGCCTGATAAAGTAACACTCTTTCATTTTTTCTCCAAATATATTATATTTTCAACAATTAATTTTATTTAATTCATTTTTATACTAATTTTTTGAAACAATAAAAGCATTTTTTTTACTTTATCATTTAAGTTGAGCTAATTATTTAATGAGTTTCTATTTTACAAGTTTTCTATTTGATTTGGTTTTCCTCTTTTTGTTAAATTAATTTATACAAATAATATTAATGAATAAAAATTAAATATATTTTTCAATGACAAATTGAATATATTATATAAATTTTATCATATTTTAGCATGAATAACTTTGTTGAATCGCGCAATGCGCGGATGTAGTGCCAGTAAGAGAATATTTGTTGATAGTACATGACCTCTGCATACAAGTTACAGGAGAAACGGGAAGAATACAACGAAACTGAATCAGAATACAATGTAAACAAAAGTGCAAAAAATAAACAGAAAGTACTCGAGTCGAGGAAGTCCTTTGCCCGCAAAACATAATATGCCCAGGTAGTGCTCACGGATCTGACATTCTATCCCCAAAGGTAAAACGGCTTCGTCCTTAGAGTAGCAGCACCGCACACTGGAAGGCTCCGGCGAACTGGACTGAAATGAGTTCTGAGTTGCAAAAACAAATGTATGCAGAGAGGATTTTATGTGTGAAAAAAACATATGCAATGAACCTGGACATGCCTATTTATAGGTATGTTTCACCTGGGTGAGCGTCTGCCATTTATGGCAGCCTTTCCGTTTTGGTCGTCGTCCCAATTAGGAAAGATCCATTTGGTTTGACCTACATGAGGTGTCGCTGGCACGAAGGAGACCGGGAGACAGAACAGTATGAACGACCACGCAGTTGGGCTACGCGCACGAAATGTCCATGCACGCGCGTCACATGTCGTAACGTCTCTGACACATGCCCATCACGTGTCATATCGTGGAGACACACGCCTACCACACGTCTAAGCCCTCGTTGGCGTTCCACGTGTCGTCCGCTGGGCTGACGCCGAAAAGCCCAACTCCAAATGGTCAGTGGCCCAAAAAGTGTAACTCTTGGGAGGCGCTTAGGCTCAAATGGGATTAACCTCATTATTAATCCTTCTAAACTTGATTAATTAACCAATGTGGAACAATTGAATAATTAAATGTGTTCCTGCACATTTCTCACCAGCATTATTCACTATATCAAGTGGTCAACTTTGAACCATTAATTCTCACTCACCAGAACTCAGATTTGAGAAAATAAATATACCACGTTGATCTACTCGAAACGTAGATTGACGCTACGCTATTTAATTTTGTTGAAATTAAATATATTGACCTTTGAAATTTTCTATACTATCCTTCGGGGTCACAAATTCCAATAATATTTGTAAATAATTGTAAAATAAAATTGAAAGATAGCTATCAACTTGGGATATACAGATAATAATCGTGCGGCCAAATACATAAGATCAAGCCCAAAGGAGTGGAGTGCAAAGAAAGAAAAGGGCGTGGGCTAATATATTATTTATCCAAACAATAAGTATCTATTTGTAAATAATAATATCTTTGGTGGCTAAGAGCAATTTAAGATAAATGCGAAGAATATGAATTAAATAATCACATGTATCTATCAACTATAATATAAATGATAACTACTACCCCTCGAACTCGGTTGATTTATTTAAACTGTGATTGCTCATTCCTGCGTGTTCAGATAATATCCGATACACAGGGGGTGGTTAGGCAAGGGTTCATTTGCAAAACCCATGGATTTCTTTGAAAGATAGCTAGTTCTGCCGCTTTGGCATTTCGAATCATCCGTGTTCTTTTTTTGATCTTCTTCTGCTTAACTGGGTTCCTATATTTGCTGAAATCCTTAGGTTTTTTCTCGGTGCGCTACCCAATTTGTTTTCTTCAACTACCTATACATTTTCGGTTTCTCCCAGGGTTTCATCCTTTCGATTTTACCCCAAAACTTGACAAAGTTGCAAATTTGCAATCTTCAGGACTTGGCATCTTTGCCTAATTATCTTCTTCAGTTAGAATCTGAATTTCTCATAAATATTCGATTTTGTGGTTAATTGTTGGTGATATTATTTCTCATCTGGGACTGATACTTTTTTTTTAATGTATCAGTTCACCTCTTCGAAAATGATGTCATGTCCTTGAACTAATTTGGATTTAGCTGCTGGTGATTCTTTGATACGCTCCAAAATTTGTGTGAAGCTGAGTATTTTAAGGACTGTTGTTCGATAAATTAATGCCAGTTTAGCAAATTAGATCAAATCATCAGGAACTTCTGACTTCTTTTTTCAATATTTTTTGATAGTTGGTTCAAACGGTATGCCTGTAGACTGTAGGTAGTTTGATTGGATTCATATGATATTTTACTCAGGTTTTTGTTTTGATGAGAAATCGTTATCATTCTTGAACCTTAATTCAAGTTATTGATATTTGCAATAGTTAAAACATTCTTTTGTCTCTGCAAACCAAGAAGAGAAGCCATGGCTCTTTCCTTCCCTAGATTTTCTTGTTTGTGGTTTGGTGGGAAAGAGATAGAGCAAAATGGATCGTTCATGAATCCAATAAATTCATTGGGTGATTGGGGATTAGGCTTGAGAGGGGAGGGTGAAAGTTTGAGGTTTTATTCAATGAAGGAGGCTGATGGAAGAGTGCGCTCTTCGAACTCAAATAGGAAGGTGAAAAGGAAATGGAAGAGTAGGGAGGAGAGGAGTAAGATGATTGATAAAGAATATGATGTGGTTTTGGTGCCTTCGGATGGTGCTTGTTTGTCGGGGTCTGAATCTGATGACTCAGACTGGTCTATTGGGTGGCTGGAGCCCCATGCCTCCGATTTCCAGAGTGATGATGAGGCTGATGACAGTTTTGCTGTTTTAGTCCCTTGCTATAGGCATGACTCTGAACAAGTAAAGGAAAATGAGGAGGGGCCGAGTAATCCATTCTTGAATGCTGTCAGAAACCTTCCTATTAATTATTCTGCTGGTAATAGCTCTGTTCTGTGTGAAGAAATTGGATGATGTATTGTGCATAGTTTATGCCTGGAGTTCATGTTTTTGTTTAGATATCAATCGTAGATATTCTAATTGTGCTTCTTCTCTGGTCATAACCATTTTGTTACATGCTTTGTCTTGATTGGATCCTATATAATCTGGTGCATCAACAATGCACGCATTGACTGCTCTTCTGCGCTTGTAGGGATCATATATGACTGTATAAAACTGGTTTTTCATGTTTGTATATGTTTTGTCTTAAACTTGTCATTCTTATTCTTCAAAGAATTTGCATGCAGTTTCATCATCACTGAATTCTACTGTAGACTGCTCATCAATAATCCTTAAACAATGGCGACTGATTATCATAGTTAAAAGTCTGCCTTTCCTTTATTGTTGACGAAACACAATTGTTGCGTAGCAGATGGAACGAACTACATGGAGAAGTGGCTCTCGTCACTCCAGAAATTTTGAAGCCTGCATTATCGCTCTTTGCTGCTTGATTTGCAATCATCAACTTCTTAGCTTAGATTTCAAAAACCTGAGTAGAGGTGTCGCAGCTGCCAGTCTGACCATGACAACAGTGTCAGAAGATGCTAGGCGTCATGTTACGATTTTGAAACTTATGATTTTACTCTCATGTCTACCATGAACTTCTACCATGTATATGTTGCTGTAAATACCGTCATCTTGAGTATGTCTAGAATGCTCAGAATTGTCGGTGCAAGTAAAACAAGTTCTTTTGGCCGCTGAACCGTATATATTAGTTAGTATTTCAAGTCTCCCACTTGACATTGTCACTGCCTAATGAAGTTGTCATTTTGAATACATACCACATAGATTAAAGGAGACATCTTACGTGACACTCTCTACTAGTATTTGGAAGTTTTATAGAACTCATTGCTATTACACCAAGATTCTTATCGTGATAATAGAAAGTATAGATTTGAAAGTTTAGTTCAACATGCCATTTTATGTAAATCACATGATACATTTTTTTTAAAAAATTTGTAGTAGCAATCCAAGGGTGCCGCTGAATTTTATTTCGTATTTGTAATAATCTATAAATTATAAAGGAAAAGAAAAATGAAACTGTACAAGGAAACTCCATTATTCACAAAAGGATTATACTGAGAGACAGTTTGATGTCTCTAACTTAATAGGCGTGAGTGGTACATAAATAAATATATTTTTTACAATAGTTCATGTTTCAACTTAATAACTTCTGTTTTGCTATCTAAGTTCTTGTAAAACGGGCAATTTTTTGTCACAAAAATGACCCACCTTATTTTGTTGACTTGCAAATTGCAACGATCATATGAGAAGTCAATGCTTGTAGATGCGATGAAGTAAGTCATGAAGGTATGACACAATCCGTATTATTTACCATAACTTATAATATGCAGTTGTATATTGATGGTAAATCTCATAGATGCATGGTCTACAGTTGATTCCTTGGATAATCAATTAGATGATACTTTGTTATATCATAATTAGTTTTTTATATAATTTTATTCTTTTTATGTATTGATGGTAAATCTCATAGATGCATGGTCTACAGTTGATTCCTTGGATAATCAATTAGATGATACTTTGTTATATCATAATTAGTTTTTTATATAATTTTATTCTTTTTATGTATCAGTGTGGCTACTTTATATCAATATGATATCGGACATGTCGTACGCAATTGATAGGAAAAATTGTGTGTCTTAATACTAAAAATCACAAACATTATTTTATTAATTATTAAAATTAAAATCTGATGTACTTATAAATTTAGTAAAAAAACCTGATAACAAATGAAATTAAGTGATAGAAAAGTTGTGTGTTTTAGTTCTAAAAATCTCAAACACTATCTATTTATGTTATTAGATATTCAAATTGAAATGTGTTGCACTTTAAAGTTCAATAAAAAGTTGTGTAGAAATGCAATCAAGCTCTAAAATACTAATATATACATTACATATGGTGAAAACGGGTGAAGAAGTTAATAATCCATTCCTCAAATATCCCAACTCCTCTAAAAAGAAAAGAAATAGAAAAAATTATCCCCATCTCAAAAATAAATAAATAAATAAGTGATTTCTTCCAGCACCGAATTATAGCTGACTTGAGTTTTGAATCTTGATAGCTTGATCATCCATTATTCTTTTGCTTAAGGAAAAAAGCCATTATTCTAAACAAAAAATAAGGGGTAAAAAAACGCTTGATAGATAGACTTTCAGAATCTTCTTCAACCACAATTGACGATCTACGAGCTCGTTCAATCCCCATTCCCAAAACCCCCGTTCCCAAAACCCTAGCAAATTCTGGCATCTTATGTTGTGGAAGAAAAATTTCTTCTCATTGGTGAGAATACACTTCGAACGTTTTGTTGTTTATGTGGTATGAGTTTTGCGATCAATTCATGAGCTTCTGAAAGTGACTTGCTTATTCTGCTTGTTTCGAGCTTTTTTTTGCTCTATCAATCCGGAATTTGCAGAAATGTTGTGGTTTTACCTGGGAAACCTGGACAGTTTTCTTATTCATTGTGGCTGTTTCTATTTTTCATTTGTTGGATCTGTGCCTTGCGCAGTATTATAATTTATTCCGTCAAAATTCGTAGTGTTTTCCCGTTTTCCATATTTCTGGTGTTTCTGATGCTTCTAGGTGACGAGCATTTAAGGCTTCCTCATAGAATGCACATATCACTTTGAGTGATGTTGAATCAGGATGACTGGAAATGGTGTTTAGCGATTTAAATGAATACTGGGTGCTGGAGAAATATCCCTGTGTTTGTATTTCTAAACCGTTCTTCAGCCTGGCAATCTTTTGTCGAACAGTTATTCATAATATTAGTTGGGTAATTAGTTGGACTCAGGTTAAAAGTTTTAGAATGATATTGAATTAGTTCAAATGTCTATGTTCGTAAGATTCTTCAAGTTTGGGTTTGCTTAACCTGTCCTATTTTCGAGAAAAGTACACCATAATATAGAAAATCATGTATTAATTTTCAGGAAATATATAATGATATGGTTCTCTCTTTAGTTATTTGTTTATTTTGCTGCATATGTTAATATGAAGAGAATTGGTAGGCTTTTAGGTTTTCCACGTTTGTAAGTGCAAGGAATGCAATATCCATAAGACTAAGAATATTTCATGGCCCTCTAAACTGTTACTTTCATGCACCTGAATAATTCCCTGTGTTGGTAGATGAGAAAGATTCACTTTCATGGGAGTGACGAGTATGGCAGTTAAATTATAGATCTCATCTGAAATTCTTAAGCAACTATGTGGTGAGTTAGAAAATGTAAAAGATGCACATTAAATGAAACTCTGATCTCACTAAATGTATCTCATGCATATGTTTTTAGTAGAAGACAAAAGAGGCTACTTTTATTATGAATCTTTTACTATCCCATTTATTTATTTTTTTAATCACTTTTCTGTTTTCCTGAAATTTGTAGAATTAGCAGGCATATTGACTTGAAAATTTTGAAGTCTGACTTCTGAGTATTTGCCAAGTATTTGCAGAAATGGCAATGACAATTGAAGGTTAGTGCATCCGTGCATTTTCTTACCGGATTCATGTTTATTTGTTTACCATTTCATGGTGGGTTAGTATTTTGGATTAAAAGAGACATTTGTTATTATGTTGTACCCATGTCATAGCACTAGCCAGTAGGTGATATCTACTAAGTACGATGTTAACCTAGGAAACATACATATTCCATTAAATTGTTAGTTCCCCTCTTTCTGATATTCTTTTATTCTTACCCTATTATTTAATTTGTTTTGCTTTAAATATTTCCTTTCTCTTTACTTGTTTAAGTGAAACCAATTAACCAAATCCAGGTCCCTCCTTTTGTTATTTAATAGTTGCAAGGTCAAGGCAACTCTATTAACTCCTGGCAGAGTTATTATTGGATGAGTATGGAACTCCGGAGGTGGTTATTACTAATTATCTAGGGCTTTTCTCTTAGGTGGTTATTACTAATTATCTAGGGCTTTTCTCTTAGTCCGTCATTGAATAATAGGATCTTTATGATGAAAATCAGTTACTCCCAGCATTCTGGTCTATTATGTCTTAAAAGTGTTGTCAGTTGAATCAACTTGAGTTCAATCAAATGAATCCTTTTTATATCTTATCTACAAATCTGGATTAGTTTTTAGAGAATAGAGCATCACTGAAACTGTGGTTTGTTGGTTATTTCATAATTTTGTGCTGATTCTCTTCGTGAATTTATTGGAGATACAATTTTTCTGGTATTATGGGTACATTTTCACTGCAAAGACTGATCTTGTTTCTCATTGTGATTTTCATTTTGCACTGTTCACTGGTACCCTGTTCTGCTGCTTTGTGACTGATGTGGCTGATGGATGCAGTGTAAGTGAAACAATGCATCTGTGTAATAAATCTTATTCCTTATGGATGTGGTTATATTGACCACTCCTTATTTGGCATTTATTTTCAGTCTTGCAGGACTTGCATTCATGTTTTCATCCAGCATTCTGCTCCAGATCCTGGTAGGTTTGGACTGCATGATGATCACTATAACCTACGCTTTCACTTTTTTCCCTCCTGTCTTCAAAAATACCATCCATGTATTACTAGAAGGATTATTTTTCACAAGCACAAGATAACCCATTCATAGTTCAATACATCATCTAAATTGGTTTGCATGAAGACACAACATGGTTTTTTCTGCTACACCCTTTGGATGTGGCATGACATTTGTTCATTACTTATAGACCTTTACTGATACAATGCCGCCTTTTTTTGTCCTTGGAGACAATGCCGTTGGTTTTTCATGTCAGGCTGCATTAAATAACTCTTCCAGAATCCACTTCCTGACTAATATTGTACTTCATACTTTTTCTCATATTGTTTTCTGTTAGCGATTTGCAAATTGGTTTGTTTTTCCAGTGACTACTTCATTGCAACATGTAAGCATTGCTGGTTGAAACATGCTGATTTATCACTCCTTAATGTTTCGGTTATAATCCTCAATGCAGGCTTGCGCAATATACAACAATTGGTGGCCAATGTTATCAGGTTCTTGCAAAGGCTTTCATTTTCCATTGGGGATGGGTAGAGGAGGGAATATTTTTGTTAAAGCATAACAAATAATGGTATATCCTGATCTTGGTGAAATTTTTTCGTCAGCTCTGATGTATGTTCTGGTGCCAATGCCTTGCCTTTTCTTTGGTGGTGGATCCACTCAGTTCCTTACTAGTCGAGATGGTGGGGGGTGAGTAATTCAATAATTATGACTCCAGATGAGCT
The DNA here is from genome assembly GCA_001278415.1 of Ocimum tenuiflorum. Lineage (NCBI taxonomy): Eukaryota > Viridiplantae > Streptophyta > Magnoliopsida > Lamiales > Lamiaceae > Ocimum > Ocimum tenuiflorum. The sequence goes on along the minus strand of AYJT01034347.1, from coordinate 3,746 downwards.
TCCTTCAGCGCAAGTTAAAAACACATCTAGAATCTGTGCATCAGTGTTTGTATATTTTGGTGGGAAATACTATTTTGGGCTCATTGTTTGTTAGAGTCAGCATTTTGAATCTTGCGACTCTCTCTACGGCATTGTTGGTTATGAGTTGAAAAAACATTTATATGGTTATATATTTTTTTTGAACTAAAGTACAATATTAAATAAACCCACGCGATGTCCCCACAAAGACTCGAACCCGTGACCTTTAAGGTCATGAGAAAGGTGTTTATCACTGCATACCGAGGTGGTAGACAATATATGGTAATATTTCATATCTGTTCTTGGCACTACTGTAGAAATCTGATGATTGAACAGTCAGAGTTTGTAGGGTAAATCTTGTTTATAAAATTTCATTCCCTAGACCGAGCTTCTTTGACGTCTGGACTGTTCTTTTCTTGCAGTTGGGTAGATGCTGCTAAGTTTTTAACTGGTGCATCCACTGTGGGAAGTATGGCCATACCCATTATTTTGAGGCATGCAGGCTTGATTGGAAGTGGAGCAATGTTCATTGAATTCACATCTTTTTTCATATTCGTCTGCACAGTCCTTTGCTTTCATCGTGCCAGCCTCGATGATGAGTGGTAATATTTCAGCGATCAATGAGCCGCTTTCTGTATTTCTTACCAGTTTATACGAGTCGATGTTAGTTGTTTGAAAGAGAGAAGGGTTCATGAGAAAGGTAAAATAGGGCTTAATATATCCCAAAATGTACATCCAAGTTCTTGGTTGCTAGAGTTTTATTGCTGAGGATTGTGTGAACTGTGATGAGTTGGACATGGAGAATGGGTATTGAATCCGGATCAGTCACCTAAATAAAGGTGAAGAATACCACTTATAAGATTATTCTCCATTATATATAATATACCCGATACTGAATGTTACATTTCAACTCCATTAAGAGTTTGACGTCTTTGTGTTTGTGTTTAGGAGTGTTCAAATGGGTGGATTTTGGTTTTTCGGTTTATTCGGTTTAGATTATTCGGTTTTTGAGGTGTCGATGACCCACCCGAAAACCAAATCATAATTTATAAAAACCCAAATAACCCACAGTTATTCGGTTTAGTTTTCGGTTAATCCAAATAAAGAAATATTATGAAGTAAAATTAATCGAGCTTGTTAGTGAACCATTCTCGCAAACATGTTCAAGTTCGAGCTCGAACATGTTCCCGAGCCTGACGAACAGAATACCTCAAAGCTCGAGCTTGGTTCGTTTATTAAATGAATGCAATGAATGAATTTGGCCCATTATATTAAATATAAAAAATTATGTATTATGATGTTTCTTATTTAAAGAACATTATAATAAATTATAATATGATATATATTAATTTATTTTAATATTTTTTTTATTCGATTTTTCGGTTAGACTCAAATAAGATTTTTAAATCCGTAACCCAAACCATTCCCCATTTAATAATTTGGGTCACCCGATTGACCACCCATTAACCAAATAACCCAAATCGATAGACCCAATCTGAAATGATTCGGTTTGGTTATTGGGGTTACCTGAATAATGAACACTCCTATTTGTGTTACACATTGAACTTTTTATTGTATTTTAGTTAATATTTTTTAATTTTAATTTTGTATGTTTTGATTTTGTTTTGCAAACTTTATTTGAGTTTTACAAACAAAAAGCCGTGGAGTCTATATTTGGATTTAATACATTCAAGCAATGTCCATAAAGTTAAAATAAACTAAACAACATTGAAATTAAAAAAATATTAACTAAAACATAATAACATATAAAGTAGAGTGTAACACAAAGACATAATGGGGATCCACGTCCAGTTGATGAATTTCAGTAAGTTGAAATATAGTTAAATTTATTCATGGAACATTGGTCCAGCATGCCGAAATGATTAATTAATTTAAGGGTGTAAAAAAGTTTTGGTTGATATACAGACTACAAAGGTTTGCTGCAGTTGTGTGTAGCCCCCGCTAGAGGTCCTTTTCAGTTTGTTATTATTAGTAGGAAAAGCTTTCATAAGCATCTTTCGATTTGGTGCGGTGCTGAATAATTCACATGTTATCCTAACAATACCAAGATTTTCACATTGAAGAGAAGGAAAATCCCATTGGAACTAGCTAAATTTCTCAGCTTTACAACCGACCTAGAAATTCTTTTCTTGTTGGGACAAAAGTTTAAGAGCAGTGCTTTGTGTTCTGGAGGTCACGATGTCCAAACTTTTTGGGAGGACTAGTGGTAGAATATCAGTGATTCTTAAATGTCAGTTATCTTTTGTTGAGAAATTAGCGAGTATCACTTCCAATTTCCAGTAGTTGATATTTATTACCCCAAAAGCGTATGAATAGAAGGTCCTAGAAATTAAAGCAATCATCATATTGGAATAGAAACTTCTTAACCATGATACTAGGTATCATTATTTTCCCAAGTTGTTTCCGGATTGATTCAATTCTAGCATTATGTTACAAAATCATATCAATTTATGTTACACAAATCTATATATTATGCACATAATATACAATAATCTCGACAAAGAATCCTCATTGAAAATTTAAGGTTGTTAGTATTATGATGGACTTGGTAAAATCTCATGAAATCTGATTTGACCAATCGAAGTCACGTTTGAAATTCTAAATTACCAAAATGAGGTCCCAAAAATTTAGAGTGACGAAAAAGAAAATAAATCTGAAAACATATATATTGTAGAAGATGGTTGTATATATTCATGGGATGAGCTGTCGTTATTCTTGCAAAGGTGATGAACAAGTGCGTAAAAGCAAAAAAGGTGCCAGCTTGTGTAGCGTAAGTGGGAATGGCGAATGCCAAGCTGTTGACGGGCAGTGGGCGCCACGTTCAGAATTTGCATATATAGTTAGTTGAAAGGCCCAAAACAGATTTTTGAGCGAGAATTCCTCGTAGCCTATGACCCCATAATATTGTCCAACTCCCAAAACAAAGCTTGATTTCATCTCGACAGCTCTCATTGGTTCCTGATCCGTTCCAAGTGAATCTTGAATTCATGTTTTCAAGAAGAGAAAAGATCGGATATTGAGAGAGATGTTGCAGAGAGCTGCGAACCATGCGTATTCATGGTGGTGGGCCAGCCACATTCGGACAAAGCAATCCAAATGGCTCGAACAGAGCCTACAAGGTAATACCTTTGAGAACATTTTGGTTTCTTTGATTGGAATTATTCATCCTGTTTATTGCATTGTTTTTGTAGAGCACGCGTAATTTTATAGTTTGATTGGAGAATGCGTCTTGCTTATTAGAAAAGAAAATAATTGGCTAGTCTGAAAATTTTTTATGGAACTGCTGCTTACTAAAAGTTGTCCAAGGACAACATATCTATTTTAGTTAGCATAAAACAGAAGCTCCTAGAATAGAAGGATTGAAATACCTTGTATCGTATGCTTGACAATTCCTTTGTATGTTTTAATTTAAAGAATTAGAGAGAAACGAAAGCCTTGGTAGTTTTGAAGGGAAAATGAATAATAGATGGCATACATAAAGTGGGTGGTGTTTGACATATGTTGCAGATATGGAAGAGAAAGTGCAAGGAATGCTTCATCTGATAGAAGGAGATGGAGACTCCTTTGCCAAGAGGGCCGAAATGTACTACAGGAGGAGGCCGGAGCTCATATCATCCGTCGAGGAAGCTTACAAGGTGTTCCGCGCATTGGCCGATCGCTATGACCTCTTGTCCAAAGATTTGCAGAATGCCAATCATACCATTGCA
>AYJT01034335.1:0-12127 GCA_001278415.1 Ocimum tenuiflorum | reverse complement strand
CTTGGGTGGCAGCAAATCATATATGATAAGTTGTAAGTTCTTATTAAGAGACCACATCTAGTTCAGGATTATGACACTCCCTTAAGGTGTTCACAAGGTTTATCATACTAAACCCTACAGGTTGATTAAGTTTAGGTACGATGATAAGGATAAACTGTACGACTCGAGGAAATTAAATAAGAGATTAATTAATGAAAGTTGTCAGAGCTTAATTAATTAATGAGTGATAGATATCTTGAATGTAGGGTTCGTTAAATCTAATACAAGCTACGACTCACCATCTGAGGATAGAAAGGTAGGTCAGTATCGGTTCTCTGGTGATATGAATCTGATATTAAATAAATGAATTTATGTCCATGGGCTAGACATGGAGAAATTAATTTATAGATAGGCCCACACTATTTTCTTGTATTTGGTTCCTGGGTTGGCCAATAGCCTTTTATCCAAGGAATCCTTGGCCGAGTAGGAAAAAGTCTGCTAAGTCTTCTATAAATATGGGTTTCTGATTAAGAATCATAACACAATTCACGTGACAAAATTATAGGAATCCTAGGGGATCATTAAGGGGGGCAACACCTATAGGGAAGGATTCCAGGAGGTGATTTCGCAATCTGTCAACACGGGACTACGCGAAATCAGGCATGGGATACATCCGTAGACAATCTTTGTGCCAAATTCGCAGGTAGGAATTTTGCAACTCCTGTGTGGTGCAATTACAATTTCTAGGAGCATGCTAGGCAAAATAACTGATTCATGATAAGTTATGGTACACAAAATCCGGTCCAGGCGAAACGAATCGGAATTCAGTTCTGCATTCCTACAATAACCTCGATGTGGAAGCATCTCGTTAGAAGAGTTAGATCTCACACCTTATGATAGAATCTAGAATTAGTGAGAGGAGGAGTAGTATTAGTATTATAGGGAAGTCTTACGAAGGAAAAGGATTTGGCACATTCTTTATACACTTTTCGATTGCACGTGGGACTCAAAATATATTTTTCCCGGTTGCTTGAGTATGAGATACTCACACCATAGCTTAGTACAAAGTGAATGTTAGTTATGGGATACTAGCACCGTAATTTATATTTGGACATCTCTTTTGATTTTGCAACTCAAGGGCTGCTAACCTTTCATGAAAGGTTTGGTTACCATATAATTAACAAGGTTTACATAGGTTCCTGTGATTACTACTTGAGCATACAAATTTCATCATGAATCTCGCACCTCCAGTAAAGGAGTGTAGTCATTTTGTTTGATTAGGAGAGTTTAACTTATTTGATAATAGTGAATGGAAAATTATGGTTAGTCTGATGAGCTAATTGAGTTGTAATCTATGTGTTATCAATTGATATGTCGTTAGGAAATTAACTGGATGTACCCATTGTGATAGCCGTTAGTGAGGACTAAATGATGGTAACCATAGAATATCAGATGAAAGAGCATGTGAAAGCCGTAGAGGCCATCAAGGCAGCGAAAAAAATCCTGAACGTGAGACCCCGTTAATGAAAATAAATCTAAAATCAAATATTGAGATAGAGAGGGAGATTTCAGCCAATATTGTACCCAAATGATTGTAAAATTGTGGAATTATTCAAAGGACAAGGACCGCCAGAGTTCAATAGGATGGGTGGGCTGGCAGAGGTAGTGGACTGGGTTAGAGGAATCGAGGAAATTTACCAATTTTTGGAATGCACAAACGAAGAGCAAATGACCTGTGTCACATACCAGTTAATCGAAAAAGCTAAAAGATGGTGGGATTAGTTTCAGAGGACAAAGATTGCTAAACAATTTGCAACATTTATCTGGAATGACCTTAAGGAAGAAATCTTTGAAAAGTATATACCTTTTAGCCACAGATTACAGAAGGAAGTTGAGTTTCATAGCCTGCAACAATAAGTTATCAGTCCTAGTATATGATGATTTGTTCTGTGAATTAGCAAGGTATTCGTCAGGATGCGTGGACATCGACGATAAGAAGGCTAGAAGATTTAGAATTAGACTAAGACCTGAGATCCAAACTCGATTAGCAAGTCATAGGAGACCATCGTGTAACAAAATCATGAGCCGAGCATTACAGGTAGAAGCGTCTTCGCTTAAGGAAAAGGGACCAGTAATGCCTACAAGTCAGCCAAACCAAGGTCAAAGCCAAAAAGAGGAAAATGATAGATCACTCCCCGGGCCAGAACAGTACCAAGAAAGGCCCAAGGGAGTTGTGGATAAGAAATCACCCTCAACTGCTATTACCATCACTAAAACATGGTTGCCAGAATTTTGGAGGACCAATAGATAACAAATCTAGTAAATGTCTTCATAGGAAGCCAGATCAAAATAGGTCTGGTTGATGTAGTAAAACGCTCAAGGACGACTGCCCAGCACTAGGAAACAAATTTTTAAGTGTGAGAGAACATGACATTTTACCAGACAGTGCCTTCGAGGAAATAACCAAAGCCAAAGCAGATCCAGATAACTATTAAAGGACATGCGACCCCGATTCAGCTCATAACTGTGCAATCGATATAACAAAACCTGCTTTTAAGGCTCCAGCAAGACGAAAGAGCCCTACAACACCATCAGGATGGGAGATACATGCTAGACCAGAGACTAAGCAATAAGAAGCAAGAAAGTCAGGGCAACAAAATGGGCAATCTGACAGGTACTAGTATGATTTCAAATATTTTTGTCATAGCATTATTCGGCAATAGTGTATCGCAATCCTTATCTGAAAAAAAAAATATGAGTATAAAACTTGGAAAGATTCATAATAGCTACGCCTTCGAGCAGGAATATGCATCCCACACTAAACCTCAGTTAAAGATCTATATGCGTTAGATATATGTAATTTTGACGTGATATTGAGGATAGAATGATTAATCGGTGGACTACTAAACCATTTCCTGCAAGGCACTTAGAAAAATTATTTAGAAGCTCCCAAAATTTTCGTGGATCTCTATTAAATTTGACAGCGATTATATCCACCTTAAAAACTAGAATGTCGACGTACATAGAAGTAAGCCAAGCTTCCTTAGGAGACTAAGGATGAGAGATGAGAGACATCAATCAAGGAGACAAGAGTAATGAAGGAAATTGTGGTTGTGTCTCCAGATGAACTGCACAGTTTATAGCCCTACTGAAATTCGGATTTCAAAATAAATTCAGAGCCCAAAGCAGCTCCGATATTTGAAACCTGTATCGAACAACTCCCAAGAAACTGTGAGAATAAGAGATGTAATTAAAAGGGTCGTTAGAGTTAAGTTTAGCTGCCCTAATATAAATATCACTTCGAGGAATACCAGTACTATTCAATAGGAGAATGATGACCTGATGCGTAAACATCTAGGCCACCGAGTGATTCACAAGGCCACCCTAAGGAATAAGTAATCACTCCTAAGAATAGAACATTGCATCGATCAGTCAGATGATGCGAGTATCTTCTTAAAAAAATATCAATCATACGATAAAATCCACAGGTATAGATATTGGTTGAGAAGAAGTGATGTTTTTAGGACACGTTGTCCCAACTAAGTATAGTAATATGGACCCTACAAGGGCATAAGTATGAGAGAATAGATTATACAGATAGCATCAAGCGAGACTAAGAATTTCTTGAGATAAGCAGACTACCATCAACACCTCATCAAGATTCTTCCAGGACAACAAAACCGATGATGCAACTCTTATGAAGGGATTAATAAAACAATAAGACTCTAAGTTATGATTAGATATTTAAGAAGAATTAACCACCACCCAGTTATGGATAGTTTTGAAAGCCACAAGGATAGTAGAATGCATATTAACATTTCCAATAACGAACATGAATGCATACGTTTAAAGGAGGAGAAGGTGATAACTTAGGCATCAAAACAACTAAGACCGCATTAGTAGAATTATCTATACGACTTATAACTAATGACAATGGTACATGCTTTGAAGACTTATATGTGCTATTTTATAGAGTACGATGCGCGATATATATATATATATATGTATATGATATATCTATATATACACATATACGAATCATGAGAGCCTTGAATATTTCCTTGTGAAGAGAGATCAGAGCGCGAGATAGAAGTAGTAGTTACATTAGGTTAGCAACTAGGATTGGTTCACAAACTACCACTTAGAAAAGATGACATCATAGGAGATACATAGAATCATATATCAGATTCGATGACATATACACCTCTAACTCACGAAGAAAAACTAGATTAAAGATCCCAAGAGGTTGTAATTGGAGATTATAGGCCACCAAATCATCACCATGCTCCTACCAACTCTGTGACCACTCTGGATTTAAGATCAACGATCATTATGATACGAAGAACAAATAAGAAAGTTAGGATAGGTGAGACTTAAGGTCAGAAATGAGCCTAACCAAAATGATAGTAGGAGACAATCGACAATACTCTATCTTTAGAAGATGGTATCACATATCTAGCAACCATCCCATCCAATACCTTACCTATTCAAAACCTTACCAGCAACCATCAATGATCCCATAACCCCAAAGAATCACCACTCATACCTCGCTTAACTATTTTTCCAACAAATCAAATATTTCTTTCCTCTTTTCATTGACACCTTTTTAAATCCTACTTCACAACCGAATGATTGCATTGGTAAACTATATAAAACCTTGACTCAAATCCTGATCTAAGAAATTCTTTGAACACACTAATTAGTAACTCGATGTCATACTCACGTCTGTGATTTCGTGAAGGTGCTCATCTCATCAAAGGAGCTATTGAGCATATTCCATCCGCATAGCCTCGAGCATAGCTAGGACGTGAGGTGGGCTTTTCTTGAACTAAAATTTATAAACCAAATTTGTTCTTTCCATTTTTCAGAAAAACCCCAATCATAATTGTCAATATATGTGTTTGCCTATTTGATTTTGCGTACTCATCTGTCTCTCACTCGCTAGATGGAGCTTCCGAAGTTATTAGCTTTCCGCCAATTGGAGCTTAAGAGAAATTGCCAATTGTGCGATGAACAATGTTTATAATGAATGATGACGGTATTGATGATGATGTGGTATAATGTGCTGCTCAATCACCTTAGCCAATGGCTTCCCGTGATTTGCGCACAACGACTAGTGTGGGAGGACTACCCCTAATCAGTTCTTGTTTAGATAACAGATAACATGGTAACAATTGCATGCACTCTTTAAAATGTTTTAGCGTTCGTGGGATCATTTTAACTAAAACCCCCTGTTCTGCCAAGTGAATAGGCGACACAAAATGCTTTTATGTATGTAACTTTTCAACGATGTGTCCACTGAGTGCTTTTGTTCTCACGTGCTGCATATCTTTCTAAATGTGCAGGTTGAGAGTTGCAGAGTCGTGAGGTCGTTAAGCAGAGATCTATTTTGAGATTTTAGTGCCCCGAAGGGTGTATCTTCATATGTACTCTTCAACCATACTTTCCACTATCGAACTTTAGAATGAATACTTAACGTTTGAACATACATTTCCTTTATTGGTGCTGAAACTTCAATATTTGACTCCTGCTATGAATGTCTTGTTCTGCCATTTCTTAGTTCACTTTTTATATATTTATACTTGTAAATGACGAATGAATGTCAATGATGTCTAATCACGTATTATCACTTGGTTTTGCGAGTAACGTCCCAGCTATCAAGATCGGGGTGTTACACTGCTTCCACTCTATAGACCAGGGCAAAAGGAGTTTCGTCGATGTTCATCTGGTAAGAAGTGCTATAAGCCCACAACGCGGTTGGAAACTCTTCTACCCACTTAGATTTGTGCTTATCGAGGTTTTCCTTCAAAATTTTGATGATTGTCTTATTGGTCGACTCTAGGGTGGAAAATGTCAGATAAATACCCCAATCATCACACAAGTGTTGTAATTTCTGGCTGACAAACTGAGGACCATTGTTAGTATAGATTTCTCTAGGCACACCAAATCGACACAAAACGTATCTCCACAAAAAGCTGATAACCTTAGTATCTTTTATACAAAACATGACTTCAATCGCTCGAATGATTACCATAGGCCCCACTGTGCAAATCCTCAACGACATTAAGGCCCTACGTTCGACTGATACATTTGAGCAGCAATCCTTTGAATGATCTTTAGCAAAACGGTCTGCTCTCCTTCGTAGCTTTAGAGTTGCGATCTTATCATTTAGAACGATCCCATCCTTCAGATATTCCAGCATATCTGCACTCCAATCATTCGCGTCTTCAACCACTAACACTATTGCGTTGTCAGATTCGCATTCTTTCATGGTGGGCCACTGCATGACTAATAATTGGATAGATCTACTTTCTTTGGAGATGGCACCAGCAACAAGATTTGCAAGGGCATCCGCATACGTGTTCCGCTCCCTGAGAACGTGCGAGATGCTGGAATTCTCGAAATTTTGCAACTCTTTCCTGAGCAGATCAAGGTACAATTAGAGTTTTGAACTTCTCACTTGGAATTCGCCCGCTTAACCACGAGCTAGGAATCGCTTTGCACGAGCACACGTGAAACTTTGAATTCCAAGGCTAACCGCAGTCAAAGTATCACAACCTCGTATTCTACTTCATTGTTCATAGCCTCGAATGAGAAATTAAGGGACCTCTCAATGACATCTCCTCTGGGTGATACAAGGACCATCTAGCTCTGCTCCCTTATCGATTGCTTTTATAATCGACAAGCAAAGTCCGTACGCCTCCTCTACGCTCAATATGCTTAATAGTTCTTGACCTCGAGATGAAGACCGAATGAGAAATACGCCACAAAGTCAGCGAGGATCTGTAACTTGATTGTTGTGCGAGACTCGAACTCAAGTCCATATCCTCCTAGCTCCACAACCCATTTCATCATTCGACCAATTATATCGGGCTTAGCAAGTAATGATTGCAAATAGAATGTGGTCACAACTCTAATGGGATGAGCTTCAAAATATGGCCTCAACTTCCTTGTGGCATTGACCAGTGCAAGTACGAGCTTCTCAAGAGCCATATACTGAGTTTTTGCTCTGGCCAACATTTTGCTAACATAGTAGACCGGATGTTCTCCCCCTTCACTTTCGAGGACCAAAACGCCACTTACTGCCCACTCTAAGATTGCTAGATACCGCAGTAGTGGCTCCTCCGGCGTGGGTTCAGACATTAAGGGAGGATTAGATAAATACCTTTTTAACTCTTTGAAGGCTGCCTCACAGGCGGTCGTCCACTCAAACTTTCCAGCCTTCTTCAATGCCTCAAAGAATGGTTGTGTTCTCTCCAAATACTTGGACACGAATCTGTTAAGTGCTGCCTATTGAATTTTGGTATACGTAAAGCTAACTTTATATATGCTGTATACAAAATTAACTGTTTTCATGTGTTTCATATAACTAGTCCGTTTAACTCGAATAACTAGGGTGGATTATGTAGCATGCAGAAGATTGCATGATCGATAACCCTAAATAAGATATACACATCAATCACGCTGAGGTGACTTGAGAACGAGTCGCCGGTCTAGACTGCAATATATTCGAGAAATAGCTTATTTAGGCTATTTGATATACTCGTACGTGCAATGTATTGATTGAATCACTTTGAGATGTATTCTCATATCTGACCTAAGTAGAGAATCAAAATCTCGTGATTTAACTGAACCTAGCTTAATAGAATTTAAGTTATATATATGTCTTGTGTGTCACTTTTACTTACTATGGATGAGAACTTTCCGTCAACTCAATAATCTTTTGTATCTTGGGTGGCAGCAAGTCATATATGATAAGCAAGTCATATATGATAAGCTATAAGTTCGTATTAAGCGCCCACATCCATTTTAGGATGATGACACTCCCTTGAGGTGTTCATAAGATTTATCGTACTAAATCCTGCAGGTTGATTAAGTTCAGGTCAATAGTAAGGATGAACTATGTGACTCGAGGAAACTAAATAAGAGATTAATTAACCAGAGCTGTCAGAGCTTAATTAATTAATGAGTGATAGATATAGGTCAATATCGGTTCTTTGGTGAAATGAATCCGATATTAATAAATTAATTTATGTCTATGGGCTAGACATGGAAAAATTAATTCCCACTCTATTATCTTCTAATTGGTCCCTAGGTTTGCCCAATAGCCTTTTATCCAAGTAATCCTAGGCCTAGTAGGAAAAGCCTACTAAGTCCTCTATAAATATGAGTTTGTGATTTAGAATCATAACACAATTCACGTGACAAAATCAACATTAGGGGCGACGCCTAAGGGGGGATTTCGGGCTTGGAGATTACACGATCTGTCATTACCGGACTACGCAAGATCAGGCATGGGATACAACTCAGAATCCAATTCTGGAGTCAAATACTACATCCATATATGACCTGTGTGATGCACTTACAATTTCTAGATGCATGCTGGGCGAAATAACTGATGTATGATAAGTTATGGTATACAAAATTGGGTCCAGGGAAAATGAATCGGAATTTAGTTTTCACATTTCTACACTGCCAACGTCCCAGTCATACGTCTTCTACTCTGGCCGTGTCTAGCAGATTCAGCTTCGATTCGGCTCTGGGCAAAGCTAGATTGTTGGATCTGAAACCTCTAGAACGATATCCATCGATCGAGCCATACAATTGAGATAGGTGAAAGAGAATTAGGATCTTCGAGAATCATTTCTGAATAGTTTTGCTACCTAGAGCCCCACGGTGGTCGCCAATTTGTTGAGGTTCATTTTTTATCAGAATTTAATCGAAGCTCTAGGTTTTATTTTAATCAGACACCGCGACTTCCATGAAGATTTATAGTCCCCCAGAACGAACTGACTGATATTTTATATATGTGAAAAAGGTGAATTACAAGGGATTTTCGACGATTAGCACCGGAAGAATTACAAAAACTAGCTATTTGCTGCAGGACGCAAATGAGCTATAGGATGAAAATAAAGGTGCAGTGTGTAATGTATGACTATAGCTGACACATCGCCTATTTATACATCAAGTACAGGACGAATCGAAATAATTCTTAAGCTAAGGACTAGATCAAAAATAAGCCAAGGGGCAATCTGTAAAGCGCGGAAGACTCGTTGGAGTCACGCTGCTGGTCTACCATCTTGGGGTGCAGTGGTAAGCACCTTTCCCACGACCTTAAAGGTCACGGGTTCGAATCTATGTGGGGACATCCGCGTGGTTTTATTTAATATTGTACTTAAGTACAAAAAAAAATTGGTAATCATTTTTAATCCTTCTTGTACGTGCGCAAGCATGTGATCAGCATCGTGCAGATTTTGTGAGAGAGCTCAAGAATTTTGGGCCGGCGAGCATCGAGGACTAAGACTGTTGGTTTTTGTCTTTACAAGTATCGAGGAGTCATACTACTAGATGGTGTTCATCCTAGCTGTGCTCATGTCTTGAGCTCTTTCTGGGGTCAATGGCCGCTGCTCGAGCCCCTTTCTACCTTATTCTTATTTTGGCTGGTGGTATCAGGCGCTTTGAGCGGTCGACGTCCCGGTTCGATAGTCCTGAGATTTTGACCCTCAACAAATGTCGTGGGCGAATGATAGAGGTCTTGTGGCATCCCACGCATCGTACGGAGCAGCAATACAAAGGGAAATTTAGTCATCCTAATGTGGCGGGGCCTAGAGGGCCTGACAGTTAGTATATTTTGGCTCGATCAAGAGGTCAAGAGTGCTGCTCAAGAGCGAATATAATAATTAGATCATGGGTTGATATCAATAATGGCGAACACGGGCCCGGGTATGCAGATCATAGCATCAAGCTACGTCTAAAATGCCAATTCAGATCGTAGTGTCAGTGCTACGTCTGAAGTAAAGTTTGAATGTGGTAGCACGATGCTCTGCTTGATGTGTTAATGCCAGAGATGGGCTTATAATTTTCTAAGACAAGGCTGCGACCAAGGCATATCAATATAGGGAGTGAATGCTCTTAGTAGTAGGCTGAAGAATCTCTCAAAATTCCCTTTCTCGGATTGGTGGCAGAAGTCCATATAATAATTTTGAGCTCCAGATGATGGCATCCATAATTTGAGAAATACATGAACTTCAAAAGGCAGTTTGAGGTTTAAGAGATAATAAGAATTCCAAGATAAATATTTCAAACTCAAAAAGAGCTCGATATAACTTGAATTTTGAGAGAGCTCGGTGTAGATCGAATTCCGGTGGAGCTCAAGATATATTAAGAATTCCAGTAAATAATAAAAAAATCTCATCATTGTTGGTGGCCTCAATTGAGAATATAAAGGCAGCTTCGAGTATCGGACTCAAGGGGTCTCACCGGATTAGGATGTCGAATGTTTTGTTCAAGAGTTTATCTTATAAGGGAAACATAGGACGCCCGAGGGGTTGGGAGCCCCGAGTGTCTCAAAACATTGATATAATATAATTAAAATTTCGAGCGATGATTTATAACATAGATTTTACCTACTTCTCGAGGACCTCGTGATGATATAATACTCTCGAGCTATGAGTTGGGCATTGATGGTCTACCGTCGAGGCAGTTGAGCATCATAATAGTTTACAGAGAATTCAAGACTTTCAATAATTCTTAAAGATTCTGTGAATTATCCAGAAAACCCAAATGATTGGAAATATTCAGAGACTTCGAGAAATCTATAAATGTATAATAATTCCAATAGGATATGTTGTTATAGACAGAGCATGTAGTTTTCGTGTCCCTGATTGAATAATGTGCAATTCGAATTATACAATGAATAGCCAAAAATCCAATAGTACGAATAAATCCTTGCGCCTTAAATGTAAAGAGATATAGGAATCATTCGAATTGTGAAGCCTCGAGCATTTCGACTATACCGGAACTCTCGTAAGGCTTTAAGTGACTTGATCGACTTGTTCCTGTAGAAGAACTTAGACCTCGCGAGGTTATCGTGCCCCGAATACTTTGAGCATAATCAATAATATATTGACAATTTAATTGAAAGAGAGTATGAATTCAAAGTTGCATTTCGAGAGGAGTTTTTTTGTTTGTGACACGAAGGTTGGTTCTTTCACAGGGTTTCGGGCAGCTTGTCATATTCTTTTCCTGCGAAGAAAGCTTAAAGACCTCGAGGGGTTATTGAGCCATGAGTAATATGATTATATGAATAGTAGCACAATATTAGTTGATTGAACGTTATAATAATCGAGCTTTGAGCTCGTAGTTCGAGAATAATTTTTGTACCCGTGGCTCGAAGAGGATGGCTCGTCGCCCACTCGATGCCTAACATTCTGTTATGTTCCTCCCTATACGATAGACCTAAAAGGCCTCGGGGGATTATTGAGCCCCGAGTGCCTCAAACATGTATTCTACAATCAAGTTGTAGAGAATAACCGTCGAAATAAAATTTGGACTCGAACTCTTAAAAGAAATTTGTACCTGCGGCTTTGGGATGTAATTTTATCAAGTGGAGATTTTGAATTTCTTACTTTGTTTGCCCTGTGAGAGGAAGTTTAAACACCTCGGGGAATTATGGAGCCCCGAGTGTTTCAAGCATATATGTATCCAATAATGCAAGAACAACAATTTGATTTTATTCATTAAAATCGAGATTTAACTCGAACCTCGAGGTGAGATTTTATACCTGTAGCTCGAGGAAACAATTTCCTGAATAAAGATTTTGGGCTGCCAACCCAATTCTACTACAAGAAAACTTAGAGGCCTTAGGGGGTTATCGTGCTCGAGCGCTTTTCAGTAATATAGTAACGACTAGTATTTAAATCATGAATGAAAACAATGTTTTTTGCGATATTCATGCAAATGATTTGAAGAGATAATTATCGAGTAGAAGATTTGAGTTCGTTACCTCCTTCCTTCCCCTTTTTCTTCTTTTTTTTTGTTTTTTTTTAGACACCGTGCCTTGCATAAGGAAGTTTGAATCATTCGCTTTGTTTTTCCTATACAAAAAGGTGTTGTACGGATAAGTGGATCTTCGATTAATTTACCTTATAGTTCACGCACAAGAAATCTCATAGTAGCTAATTGAATCAGCAGAAAACAACAAGAATTGGCAAGTATACGCCCGAAAGATTGCCGCAAAACCAAGCCAAGGCCAGCAAATTATAATATCGATGAGTGCGGTGGACAAATCGTAGTGACACAGCAATTAAATGTAGCAAGACATCCAAGCAATAGCCACATCATAACTAGTGATGCCCCAGTTCCAGTT
>AYJT01034321.1:0-18038 GCA_001278415.1 Ocimum tenuiflorum | reverse complement strand
ACGAGGAAGAACTGCGGGATGAGAAGGAAGACGCTGATGGGGAGAGGAGAGTTGGTGTTGGAAGATTGTTTTGCAACAGAGAGTCTCATTTTCTCTGCTAATGCGGCTGCCGCCATTCCGATTGTTGACAGAACTAGTCCGATGGCGATTCTTTGTAGGCTTGAGAAACCTGAATATTTATTGTAGCAGCCAAGTCTGTAATTTGATGCTGAACAAGAAATAAAGTCTAGAGAAGAAAATGGTTGGGGATTATGATGACAATCATATTCTGGAACTAGATTGTTTCTTTCAATTTCTTTTATATTTCAATTCCCGTAACCGTGTTTCTTAATAACACTTCCAAATCCTCTATTTCTTATTCCACACTCAAATATATTATAACTTTTTATAATAGTTATTATAAGAATGAAATTAATTATGTTATGATCTAAGTAGTATTTATATAAAAAACTTGAATTTTAAAATCATAAATTTTAATTATAAATTAATCAACCTTAATATGAAAACTAAAACCTTAATTATACACTCTAGTCTGCTTTTGTTGAGTGTATCTTTGGTTCAACTCGTAAAATTACCTAAATCATAATAAACTAAAATTTTACAAAAATATTAAATTAAAAAAAATAATGCAATAGGTGATAGAAGTAGAAGATCTTACCCGCACATGTTTTACTTTCCATTCCATGCAAATTATAGCATTTTACCTTCAAAACTTTAATTCTCAACACATGTTTTTGTGCTGTCGTTAACGATTTTTTTCCCTATTTAGTTTAATAAACTTTTATTCATAGTCTTCGTTATATAATTATTCACGTAAAAGCCACGTATAAAAATAGTATTGAGACTGAAATTATGTTGATTTGTATGTAATTCTTTTTGGATTAAAACTCAAAAGAAAAATTTATTAATAATTGGGACCAAAATGCAAGTATGAGACTAAAAGTGTGACTACTGAGACCAAAATGAAATAAAACGGGGACTGAAAATGCAATTCATTTATTTTAAAACAGAGATGAGATGAGGTACCTTGTTTCCCTTTCCATTTCTTCCAAAGTGGCATGATGAGACGGTCGTACACAGCCAAGGTGATGAGGATGGCAGCCACAAAGAAGACAGTAAGTGAGCCGGCCGGAATCTCGAAACCGTGGACCGATCTGTCCATGGTTGAGGCTTGTTCGACCGAAAAGGTTATCATCTGAGCGTAGGTCGTCCAAAATATGATGGTGGTTGCCCATATAGGAAGCAATCTCCCCATCATCTTCACCTCCTCCACCTTCGTCACCGAGCACAGCTTCCATGGATTTGGCCCCACTCCAGAACAATTGCTCATATCCCCTTCTGCAACTATGGCTGCCTTGTCCAAAAATCTTCAAAACCCATCCAACATATTAACTATCACAACCTTTTAATGGGACTTGTGTTTTGCTTCAATAAGGTTGTAGGTATGTTTTCATGCAATAACAGCGTTCGTAGATTGCAAAACAGATCAACATTTGTGGTTATATAAAGGGTCTTGCTTGTATCCAATAATATGTTGAGGTTCGAACTTCAAGTGGGACATATAGGATGAGATTTAATAATATTGTATTCTAATTTAAGAAAAAAATAAACAAAAACAGATCAACAAGATTCATACCCTAGGTTGCATTCATAGAAACTCTTTTACTCGTAAGAACTGAGATGTTCATTGCTATATGTTGTTTAACACATTAACATATTATGTTGTGGTAAATTGTGTCAAAGATCATTATTATCTAATAAGTTCAACATTAATTATTTTCGACAATACTATAATTTATTACATAATAATGCTTAATATTTTAGTACCCACGTTCTCATTTTAAGAAGACTCCCTATTAAAATTAGTATGCTTCTTGATACCCTAGTTCTAAACTTAAAAAGCATGAATTATCTTGTATATTGTATACTATACGAAAACTTGGCTGAAATCCGTCTTTATCTTGTATTTATTTAATGAACATAAAAAGTACTCCATCCGCACTAAATATAATTGTATTAAAACATGATTTTACAAATGGAGAATTATTGATTCACGACCTTAAAATAGTTTATAATTCCTAATCTATTGATTCACGACCTTAAAAATAGTTTATAATTCCTAATCTAGGTTGTTTGACTTACTCACATCTTGACTGAAAATTCATGTTTCCGTATCCCTCATAATTATAATTGCATTAAGAAACGTTTAATTTTTTTTTTTTTTTTTCAAATGAAGAATTGTCAATCGACAACCTCAGAAGTAGTTCACTATAGAATTAAGTCTCGAAAGATTAATTTTAATTCAAAACAGAAAAGATTTAAATTAGTTACATTAACTCAAAAATGTCAAATTCCCATTCCAACCCATCAACATGAGGTCGTGAAAACGAGAATTTCACGATATTTCTTATTCTAGATTGAAATTTGCTCAACTTCCAAAATTGGGTAATTATATATAAATTCTCTCTGTATTTTACTTTTTCTTTTTTTGAGCCGTGTCTTTCGAAGTAAATTAAGTTGGTTACATAAATTATATATAAATGTCATTAAAACAGTAAAATAGATGGATGATGGTGAATACCGAAACTGGTCAGTGTGACGGATTCTAGAAGCTTCTGGAACATCCTCGTAGAGCATTCCAACATCATAAGGAAGGCTGAGATTCCGTTTCTGTACAGCAGCGGCGATCACCTGAAAGATTTGGACGATGGGGCTGCCGGCGCTCTTCTTGTACCTATACCTTCTCGTGCCGGAGAGGAACACCAAAATGGCGGCCAACATCGCGGCGGAGCAGATGCCGTAGGCCCAGCTCCGGCCGACTTCGTCTTGAACGTAGACGAGAACGGTGACTGCCGTCAGAGTGCCGATGCTGATGAAGAAGAAGAACCTGTTGAAGAAATACGCCATCTGCCCCTTCTCCTTCTCGTCCTTCTCGTCGAACTGGTCGGTGCCGAAACCCGAAACGCTCGACTTCAGGCCGCCGGTGCCTAAGGCTATGAGATATAGAGCCACGTAGAAAACGCCCATTTGGAAACCGTTGGCTGGCTTGCACTCGACGTCAAGACGGCGGCACGGCGGCGGCCGGAGCTGCGGAAGTTCGGTGACTACGGCCAACATGCCGGTTCCCTGGATGCATGCATGATGATGGTATGTATAAGAGTTTGTGTCATATGGCATAAAATATTCATTTATAGCCCAGTGCATTCAGTAGCATATAAAGAATTATATTTTTGATCTCATACGACAAGGTTGCATTCCATTTTAATCCGAATAGATTTAGTTTTAGTTTAATACTTGAAAAGATTGTGTTTCTGATCCTAGATTAAGAGGTTGCTAACATGAATCACGAGCGATACGTACGCGTGGTTTTGTACTTCGAGCAATATATGTACCCTGGTTTTCTCTTCTAAAAAAATGTCCTAGCGCGTTCTCAAAATACAATTTTGCAAATCTAAGTACCCTAATCCCATTCAAATTACCATAAGCTCACTCTCGCTCTATCTCATACGTGATTTATTTTGTGGTGAACAACTTGCATAATATTTGAGGTAGAAGCTGCTAAATTTTTAACTAAAAGTGTGAAAAAACATTACATTGAGATCAAAATGCAAACATGAGACCAAAAAATCGTTACAACGGAATCCAAATGCAACCATAAGTGAACCTATGTTTTATAAGATCAAGAATGCAATTCAGTTAGCATTAGAAGTACATATATAGAACTGACCAGAGTTTGAACGAGAGCGAAAATGGCGATAGTTTTATAGCGTCCGAGGAAAGAATCAGCAAGAAAGCCACCCAACAGACAGAGGAGGAAACAGGTACCCATGAAATCGGTGACGATGTTGGCGGAGGTAGAGCTGGGCAGATGCATAACTCCTCCTAAGTAGGTCACAAGGTTCACAGCTATCCCCATCGTTGAAAGCCTCTCAACTATTTCTATCCCTGCACACAATCACCTTTGTTTTTATCGACTGAATTGTAAATTCAGTTCCATAAGACAAAATCCTGTTTTATTTTGGTTTCAAAAATTTATTTATAGTTCAAATTCAAAAAACTTGCAATTTTGGTGCGAAAATTTGTTGGTGGGATAAAACGAAAGTATTAGACTAAATGTAAATATTTGGGAATAAAATGAAACCTGATTATGTCCCATGAGACCAAAAATACAATTTATTTTTAGGTTCTTATATTTTTGGATCATAACTTTGCTTCGGTATCAGTTTATCATCATGACATACTTCTTTATACTACTAATTTGATCCTAAGTTTATTGGTCGATCATGGGTTTGTTCGTTCTTGCATGAAACACAGATGTAAAATAGTGAACGATATTTTTGAAACTTTATATGTTACTCCAACACACAATTTGAATATTCATATTTTGATAAACGATTAAAAAAAAAAATAGGTTCTGTTGTGGTCCCACAGATTTTCCCGCGACCCAGAAAGAGAAGAATATTTTAATTGAGTTTAGAGTGATGCTCGAAAACTTTTGGACCATATTTTAAGACATTTTGGAGAGAAGATGTTATTTCCACCAATTTTATAAGAAGTTATCTATTTGCATGGAAATATTATTTCCACCAATATAAAGGGAATATGCACAATAATTTGCGCCTACAATTTCTGTATATTCAGGTGTCAGGTGACCAATAGTCTTAGGTATATATATATGCCTGTTAGAATCTTCATCTTCTGTAAACTAATAACAGCCAAACATTCACGTGCAATCAACATCTTGTCCAGCAAAGTAAACTGTAGTTACTGCCAAATAAATATATAAGAATTTTTTTGTATAGGAACCAAGCAATAATGTATAAGAAAGAGATACTGATTCTAACAATTGATTTTAGTACTTTGAGTGATTGAAATTCGATTATTTTTTTAATAATAATTTTTTGTTAAACTAAAACATATTTAGCTGAACTGAACAACGAAAAAAGGTTATGTTCTTTTAGCTCTGCCACATACTGTTTATTAGTTCAAGCAAAGTGCGTATTAGTTAAGGGGACGTATTTGTCTTTGGCTTTTTATTTCCAGTGATTTTTTTTTTCCATTCACCCAAAATGCTTTTTGAATCTAAATCATCAAAATCTCCAAATCATCGGTTTCAAATCAGCTTCTAAGTTCTCATTCTCACATGAACCTCTCCTAGCATACGAAAGAAGCTAAACATATAACTTAAAACCAAAAAACAAGAATTTGAGAAGAACTAATAAACTATTTTTAAGAAACTAAAACAATATAATCTTTCAAATATCTTTAGAGTTCAACCAAAATGCTCTTGAAAGCTGGCGATATATTTCTCCTCGAAAAAGAAAACAAAGTTGATTATATTTATAAAAATGTCACCACCCTTTTCGATGTGTTCATTTCCTTGAATGTTTTTTACTTTGTATGAGATGCTTTTATTTTGTTCCTACAATAAAATTGGCTCTCTATGAAACCAATCCCTATATTTGTGTTGTGAGTATATATATATATAAAGGCTAAATCCTCAATTACGAAACAAACTTTTCAAATGTTATATTTTATGACAAACCATATGGAGTTTATTCAATTATATGATTGATTGTTTTCTCTGGTGATGGAAAGCTGATTGTACACAATCGAATTGTTGAATATTAGGTTTTAGTCAACTTTTTAGCACAATATTAAACTGTAGACATGGAATTCTAACGGTGCACAGTCAGTTTTCCATCGTGGAAGAAGACAATTTGTCATATAAACAAAAAATCTACACAGTCTATCATGTAATTGAAGATTCAGATAGTTTATCATGTACTTAAAAAAGTTTTCGAAATTTTTTATCATGCAATTGAGGGTTTGGAAAAAAAAAAAAATGAAAGAAACAAACCTAGGATAAGTGCTGCAGGGATCCAACCGCCAGTTTTGGACCTTTCAGCTGAGTTACCCTTGTAGTCAACTGCATCTGCAACCGTCAAACTCAATTTCTCATCCTGCATTTTAAACCAAATCAATGGTCAAAATTTTTTGCAGCCAAGTATTCTGATATTCTTTTGTATACATTGCAACTACTAACCATTTTTTGCTTATTTGCAAAAGTTGAAAAAAGGGCTAATGAATTTGATGGAAATGTGAAGTGTATATATTTTTCTAAGTCAATATGTGTGTAGAGAATGTTAGAAGTGATGATGTATATATAGAGCAAGAGCATTGGAACAAAATGACCCTCCAAGATCAGTTGAGACAGATTATTGTTTGGCTGGGATTGAGCCTATCCCATAATGGAAGGATCTAGGGCTACTGTTGTGGATTTTGTTTTTATTTTTCAGATATTTCCATTTCAAAATTATGAATAAGAGAAAAGGTGATGTTGAGTGGAAGGTAGAGAATAGAGATGGGAGAAGAAATATTTTGGGAATCTTGAACATGGAAGGCGAATGGGAGCTTGTTTAATTCACTGTCACATGTTCCATAAAAATAATAATTGTTTGTATATATGCATGAATTTTATGTGTGTGTGTTTTGTGGAAAGTGGTTTTGCTACCCTACTCATTGAAAAAGTTTTTCACCACCTATATATACATGGTCTTCTCTCCATTGTCGGTGTATGGGCATGATAAAGATAGAGAAAATGGGTGATGGTTTTTGACATGATCCGATAATCTGATACGAATCTGTAGGATAGTTATCAATTTGTGTTGAGTTTTATCAGATACGGCTCATTTTGGTTGACCCGATAAGAATACAAAAATTTCAGATCGAATTCCTATTAGATCCCGGTCGGATTATCCACGGATCTAATTGGATTTGGATATCCATTATTTACCCATTAAAAAAATTATAATTAATTTACATATCATAATATTATATTAGGTTTATTATTTTTAAAGCATTATATTCATAAACAATACTTCTCACAATTTGGTTAATATTATTTAGGTTTATTATTTTTAAAGCATTATATTTATAAAGATTACTCCTCACAGTTTGGTTTTGAACTTTCATGCTGATATTGTGTGTTTACGAATCATGAGTTTGAATGTTTGAATTTTAATATTTCATATTGTGTGATTGAAAATATTGAGTTGATTGTTTGAATTTATTTGATTTTGAATGGGACGTTTGTAATTTATTTGATTATAGAGTTATTAACACTTTAATGAGGTGTTATCATGCATATCGTACTCTTGTTATTTGAGATAAACAGACTAGTTGTTAAATGAAACGCATGAAAATAGTTAATTTTGTATACAATATAAATAAAGTTAGCTTTACATATACCAAAATCCAACAGGGTATGAGTCTGGGTTGGTGAAAATGAACTATTTAGATCTGTCTAAATTATTTAGGCGGTTTGACGTAAGTTTTTGCCTTAGTCTATAGTGTATTTTTATCATCTTATGTGATTTTTATGCTTGCATTTAGAATCGGGTTTGGCCACAATGCACCTTGACTGATAAGATCTACACATTTCCCTCCATGTAAAAAACAAAGAATATAGAAAAGACTAATTTAATATAGTTGATATCCTTTTTTATAAAATGGTGTTACATACTATATTACATTGTCCGAATAATTGATACATTTACTATTTAATAAAGATATATCATAATTAGCGCGATGTATAACATCGTTGTGTGCATTGTGTAACAGAACATCTGAACTAAATTCAGTAGAGAGCCAACCATGACTACCGGCGCCCGCGCACATCATGAAGATCGTGCTTTGCCAGTCGCAATCAATAAAGTTAGATTTGATGCCAACCATAAGGAATGTTATTGATAAGCATACATCCAGCAAAATTAACCAAGTTGGGGATTGATTTTTCTGTCACTCTCAAATTTTTTAGTACCAATTTATGTTTGTGTATTTGTATTAATAATTTAATTTAAGGTTAATAGAGTTTTAAGCTATTATAAACACCTGGGTAAAAAGAGTTAAGGTGATCCATGTTGCCCGTGTAATATTTTTTTTAGAGGAATTTGACTATGATGCTAAAACAGAATGTTTGATACTTATTTAGGAAACGAGAAGTCATTTTTGATTATTTTGAGGTTGGTTCGGTGGTTAAAAATTCTGATCGCTGGGATTCTTTATTACAAAATCATATTTCATTATACTTTGTCAATTGAGATTAATGGTGTGTAATTATTAATTCACATTTTCAGTTTCATTTTGATCCTCGAAATATATTTTTAATCTTATTTTTGCATTTTATTACCCGACTAATAAAATTTTGCGTTTTTAGCCCCTCAAAACGACATTGTGGATCGCAATTCTCAACACACAACAATATGGACGCCATACATTACTGAAAACCAGCGACTGCAAATTTTCAAATTTGTCTTGTTCATCTGTGCAGACAACATTAGAGTTTGCAACTTTCTGTACGTGTAAATCCAAAAATGCTATTCATTTGATGTGGTAAATCCAACTATTCCAGAAATGAAAGATTTATAATCCTTCCATTTATCTTGCAGCTCAAAAAATAAAATGTTGGAAATTAGTTCAGGGTTTTGTACTCGATTTACTACAATATACAAAAACTTGTACAACTGTCTAATAACAAAATATTGTTCAGAATGTTTAGCACATTTAGAATAACCATTAGTGGAAATATGAAAAAGACAACAGAAAACAAAGTTAAATTTTTCACTGAGTTTTTTTTCAAAACTTGTGAGTGCCACATGCAAAATATTTAAAAGGCCGGAAATGCCCGATTTATTAATTTATCCGGTAAACTACTAGGAGCTCATGCAGCCCATGCCTGATAAATCGTATTCTGGGAGGATTAAAGGTGTATTGAGTTTACAACTCAAAAGTGAAACCTCTAACCTACTTGGATTTCTCCCTACTGCAACACTATTCGCAGGATTGGATTTCTCCTTCACGAGACAACAAAAACATCCACACTAAATGTTGGATCCTAGTTAAACTTCTTCATGATACAGACCTGGCATAGGTTGACCTTACGCAAAAGTTTATCTACTCTAGTAAAAATGGTGACTGTGAATTTTAAAATATAGGCATGGCTGTTAAATGAATCTGGACAGAAGCGCGACTGCATACATAACTAACTTATTTATGATAAGATCTAATTTAGAGTAAAATCAATTCTTGTCTTAAATTTTATGTTAAATTAAATTAGATTATTATATTTATCATAACAAAATATGATTTAAAATAATTTTGAATCAAATAATACCGAATGATTACCAATTAAGTTTGCAGAAATTAATAAAGTCAAATCTGACAACTGCAATGTTGTACAGAATACTGCAACAACATACCGTCCAAAACATCATCACAGAAGTTTTCTACATAAAAAATGGATTACATTTTTGTAATAGAGGATGTTATTTGTAATTCCAAAGATAAACTTAAAATACTTTATATCTAAATGATTCATAATATTCAAGAATTTCTTGGAAGTAATGATTGCATTAGTGTGAAGCAGAAAATAGAGAATCAAATAAACAAAAAGATCCGAAGGCAACAACCATAAAAGATGAGGAAGTTTTGAAGGGATAAGTTTTTTGGGGATAATGGAAGACACCATCAAGTGGGTAAAGAAATATTTAATTGTTTATGACAAATAATTGAGGCAGTTTATATGAAGCAATCATAAAGATGAATCCCCCTACATTTGGAGCTTCCAAAAAAAATATTATGTGAACCTGCAGCATCAGATTTTCTAGTAGTTAAGAAGAAGTCAAAAGATAATGAAAAATAAAACATTTTCTATCCAATAAAGTGGAGTGGAAGATGCCTAATATAATTAATTGGAAAAGAAGAATTGGACAAACATTTAGTAATCCGACATGGGCTCCTTCCATTAACTATATTTATAAATGATATGGATGTTATCTGGCACATTCCCTCTTATGCCGAATATTTGTTTTGTTTTTAATTATGTATAATATTAGAAGAAATTCCACGCTGATTTCTCCACATTAATCCAAATTATAATTATGAAAAATCTGCTTATCATTTGTACGTAGTAGCTGATTGTTGATTTAGTTGTTGGTTTGCCTTTCTAATTTCTATACACCTATTGCCTGCTTATTTTATACATGGTGATTTGATTTTATGATTCTCAAATTTCTCTTCACAAAGTACAAATTAATTAAAATATAAGTTAATTTCTTAAAACTATATTGTCTTCATATCACCTTTAATTTATAAAACACTAGCTAATAAAAGTAAAATTGAACACCCCCCTTGTACAAACTCCATCTATTCAAAAGCATTAGAAAACTAAAAATACAACACATTAGTCTATAGTCCCGCGTTAGAAATCATATGGAGAAAGTGTTGGGGACCATATCCACTATTTTTTAATATTCTTCTTTTTATTTTTTTTTTTAATTGTTGAATTTGTGTGGTTATGATTGATCTTGTTGGGCATGTCGGAGGATCTTTTTCCTTTAAAATCAACTTATTAGGGTCGGGCGATCCTTCTCTTTTGCTCCAAAATTCGGCTCTCCTGATCTTCTTTTCAATGGATTGTTGCACGGTGCCATAGCCCCAATTTGTAGCCGATCACCACTTCACGTCGGATGATCCAATCTTCAACTAGGCGATCGAGGATCTCTTTGTATATTCCATGTTCCTAAAGTAGTTAGCAAATCCTTGCACCGAAGTATTGTAGGATCCGGTGCCT
The DNA here is from genome assembly GCA_001278415.1 of Ocimum tenuiflorum. Classification (NCBI taxonomy): domain Eukaryota; kingdom Viridiplantae; phylum Streptophyta; class Magnoliopsida; order Lamiales; family Lamiaceae; genus Ocimum; species Ocimum tenuiflorum. The sequence goes on along the minus strand of AYJT01034321.1, from coordinate 7,405 downwards.
AATCGCCCCAATAGGGCGAGCATCTTTCAAAATTAAGTTGTTATTTTCTTTTAACTTGATTTTTCACGGAAAAATATTTAATTATATTCTAAACTATGCATTTTTTTTTCAAAAATAATACAAATTATCTTAAATTTCATATAATCTATAAACTATAAAAAAATTGTTCAAATATAGGATGATTTTTAATTTTTTGCATTGGAAAACTAAGTCAACACACCATATTTGAAAAATTTATAGTTAATTTCCTTTGATTATGCTATAAATTCATTATGCAATAAGTTGAAGAAAAACAAATCTATCCTACAGTTGAATATTTTCTGATAGTTTGTACATTTAAATGAAATTTTGAATAATTTGTATTATTTTTTCAAAAAGACGCATAGTTTAGAATATAATTGAATATTTTCCCTCGGCGAAAATAATCAAATTAGCATTCACTTAAGCTCAAATAATGTATGTGTTGCATTAAAACAAGTAAAAAGTCAAAATCCTTCAAGCAAGTAAAAACTATGCTACTAGTTGTGAATCGACAGGTCCACTTTATTGAACGAGATTTACAAAATAAAGAATAAATAAGAATAAAGGTTGACAGCGTGAATATAAGTTTGCTTAAAATCATTTAAAAAAAAAATTCTGTTGACTTCATTTAATAAGTTAAGCAGAAAAAACGACTTAACGAATACATAAAGATTTATAATCAACCACTATTTTAATATATTGTTGCATCATGTATATGAAACTTTTCATTATCTTTCTAATATATTACCGAAAGCTTCCTACATAACAGAATTTATGCAACAGAAAAGGAGAGAATAGAACTCTAATGTTTCATTAATATTTGTGAAAATTACAAAGTTACATCTTGCTTGTAAAAGGTTCCTTTATTGAATGAGATCTCATACAGTAGTATATTTTATTCAAAAAGTTACAATTATTGAATAAGAAACTATACTACTAGCATGAAAAAGATACAGGTCCACTTCATTGAATGAGATCCTATGCTGTGAACCGTTGTTCTTATTGTATATTAACTAGTTTTTTTTTTTCCTAATTGTATGATAATTACATAAGAGAAATTAATAAATAATATTAAATTTATGCGAGATTCTCAATCGAGGAAAAGAAATTTATTATGCTATCCCGTGCAGCCAGCTCAATCGAGCACGCCGGGAAATCTTTGATCCAAGTGACCATGTCAGTGTAATGGGCTCCTGAATGAGGAAAAAATGAGCAACAGAATTTGCTTCTCGAAACATATGCACAAATATCAACGAGAAATTTTTCTCGAAACTCATGCACCGCGTTGGCCAAATCTAGATATAAAGGAAAAGGCTCTTCACTTCTTGTAGACATGCTCCCATGCCGTACTATGATACTACCCAGCTAATATCTCACTTAGTCGCCAAGCAATCCTCAAATTAAGGTACATATATTTGGTGTTATATCAAATTAAAAGAGGTACTAGAGTGAGATTATTGTTAACCAATATATATTATTTGTACAGTCAAAACAGAATACAGGGAAATTTCAATTGTATTTGTATATAAGATCTAAAGTTATTTCGTTAATATTTAATAGGTCGACGTATAAGAAGATTTTCATTATTTTTCTAATATATTGTTGCAACCCGTTTTTGCTATATATGCATCAGTGAAATATAATTATAGCCAATTCGATTAAGAAATTATAGCTACAAGAAATTCGAAATATTAGTAAGTTTTTTATAAGAAATTCGAAATGCAGTGCGATAAGGAGCTTACTAAAGCGTCCATTTTGTGTTCAAAAGGTTTGTCATGTCCGACTTATCATTAAAGCGCTCGACTCATTTAAAATATTTGCTCCTTTATATGTTCATGAGTTTATTATTTTTACGATTCATTCAATTTCTAGTTTATATGTGTATATAAAATAAGTATTGTCTATATTTATAATTCTTCATTTGAATATGGTTCCAAAGATCTTTATCGAAAGAGAATTGATTATTTCATTTGTGTATTATCATATTAAAAATGAGAGAAATATGATGGTTCAGAGGAAGTAACTTTGATAACTAACTTTGATAGGCGTTTTTTATGCTAATGAGTTTATTTGGTTTTGAAAAAACAGGAATTTTATCCTTACCTATTTGACATTTAGTGAATTATAGCCCATCGTTTTATCATTATAGAATTTATCATAAAATATAGTTCTATTAGGTAATGTCATCATATGTCATTAAACGTGTTATTTTGTGCTGCCTCACATAATTTGCCACGTGTAAATGATGCGAAAATTTTATATTTTTTTATTTTGAGAAATAAGGGATTGTATTCCAAAGTATGTTTCTGTTAGGTAATTTCATCCGCGGTCACTAACAATGTTACTTTTCTGTCAGCTCACCTATTTTTAGCCCCTTGTAATTGTCCTGGCTATTTTATTTATATTTTAGTTTACCTATCTAAGCGAAAAACATCATTGTCTGCACTAATCTAAACAATATCTTTCGATGATAACCCCCTCCCCCGTCTCCCTCTCCATTGCGTCGAGGAGTTTCGCTAACTCTGTTGATGGAAGGTCCAGATTTAAGAGGTGTGGACGTGCGAGGTGTAGAAGCAACATCCAACTACAGTCAAACCATTATTTTGCAATAATTTGAATGATGTTGCTTATATGGTGTGACTTGGTGCGATCTGGTGTTGCGCTCGGTAGGGATGGGGTGTGTGTATGTAGGGGTGAGAATTCGATTTTTCAGTTCGGTTTTCGGTCGAAAAATAACCAAACCGAAATAGCCAATTTTTTGGGAGTGGCAACCGAACTAAACGCTGGTAATAACCGAATTGAAATTGAGCAGTCGGTAATTCGGTTTAGTTTTAACCGAATTTTTAAATTATTTCATATTTTTAATTAATCAATACTAGAGCTTTAATTTCTAATAAATTTATTGAAAGAGGTATGCTCAAATCAGTAATGTAAGGGATAAAATAAATATATAAATAAAATACATATTCAAAAAACTAAGGGATAAAATAAATGAATATTTATATATATAAATTAATATATAATATATATTTAATAATTGGGTTTTTCGGTTATTTTGGTTTTCTGAAAATAGAAACTGTTGAGGTTCGATTTTGATCATTTGAATGATCGGAAAGTAGAACGGACATCAAGTCTTCCAAGAAGTTTTATAATCCCTTGGAACGCACTTGATAGTATTTTATAGAGTAATTGAGTTGAATTTACGGTGCTTCACAGCGTTGAGCTCGTTGAAGAAGATGATTAAAGTGTTACAGTGAATATGTGTGAATAGAGTTGTGTGTGCATAGTCTGAGAGCACTATTTATACTATTACAATGGGAGAATCTAAATAATTCTTAAGCTAAGGACTATATCTGTAAATATCCTAGGGATCGATCGACAAATATAGCTGCAAATAATTTTGGCACGTCGGCTGTACGCATCATGAATCTCGAGGTTGGGTCCAGAGGGGCTTCGAGACCTGTTGCTCGTATTAGATTCGAATCCTAAGGAAGCCTTTGAGGCAGGATGCTCGTGCTAGATTCATTGAGAGGGGGGCTACGAAGCTATGAGAGGCTTCGAGAACCCCATTGATTGGCTGGAGTTTGAGGCGATGTCAACGAAGTAGATATCTTAGCCTTGTGATCAACGATTGAGATCGAATGAATATTTTAGCCCTCGACAATAGCCCCGTGTCTTCGCGGACCAAATCAATTGGTTTGTGGAGACAAACCTACAAAAGACAGAGTTAGCACAAAATATGCATTCAAATGATATTTTACCTGCTTTTGTAGTGAGGTTCAGACTGTAAGTCGTAGTTGCTGATTCGCGATTCTTGTCGAGATTTTGCAAACAATTCCTCTGTCGGGTTGTCCAGCCCCGAGTCAAGAATGTGAAGTACATGATACTTATGTCACACCCCGGCCTGAGCCGGTCTGCTGGGACGCGACACACGCAGGGAATAGGGGTGTGATTCGAAGCAATAAATATATTAAGGCGCATAGTAATTCATAATTTCATCAGAACATGCAAGACATCAGTTTGATATTCGAATTTGAGTCTTAAGATACAAAATATTATCCAAAGTTCATATCAGCAAAAATAAAATAGACCAATTTTGGTTATCAGAGTTGAAAAAATAGCAACAAAAGACAATGGCTGGTAACATATATGACGAAATGAAACCCGCGGCCTTATTTAGTAATAGACTGTTTCAGCTCTGGCACCCTCCACTTTCATCCTCTGCTCAACTTGCACATTTAGAATTACATGCAGGGGTTGAGTACATTGTTTACAGTCAGTGAACACATGCCCAAAATGATACATACATAATTTTGAATGTCACGTCGTGCATCATGGTCACACATAAGGGTTTTAGTTAAATTCGTCTTATGAGTACAAAACATTTTAGAGAAACTTGAAGGTTATTTTCCATCCTCGACACCATTTAGAAACACATATGCTATCATTTTCCTGAGCAGGAAGTAGGCCTTCTTCACTGATCTCGATGTCAAGCGTCAGTAGGATCTAGTCCTAACTGATCGACATACACATAAGGCACTAGCCCCAACACCTCATTCGTGTTGACGCCCAATTCGTCCAATTCAATTATATCAATCACAGATAGCATCCCAAATATTTTCAGGCCATAACACTCATTAGAAAATAAATCATGCTTTTATTTCATTTTAGAAAATAAAACTCATTTATATCATGTTTTGTTTTAAGTAAGAAAAGTCCACCTCTATCCCCGTGCAAATCGGGTGTTCAGGATTTGCTGATGTTTATTGGTCACGTTCTGCGAATTCTGAATCATTGTATCAAGATTCGCTGCTTAACAGATCTTAATCACTTAATTACACTAACTTAATATTAATGATCGTGTATCATGTTGGTTAAGGGTACTGATGGGAGTCGAGTCCCTGAGGGGTAATATCCAGCTTCACTAGGGATAGTCGAGGTCGAGATATGACTTGATTAGGTTACAGTGAGGTTTCGTTGGATTCTTGGATTGCATGGCACATTTTGGCATTTTCTCGATTTGTGTGCCAGTCGGGTTCAGGAATTTCGGAAATAGGTTCACTGGTAAAAGTTGATTCAAACGAATCTTTAATTCGAGTGGTTTGATTTGAAATATGTGAAAATTCATAAATTCAAAAAATTTCAGAGTATAATAACGACGGTTTGCGATCGACGCTAGGGATACTCGATCGGCTTGATCTACCATTACAGTCCGCCATTAATAGCGGGCTGAGCTTTCCTTCCGACAAAGTATCTTCAACCGAACCACTCAAAACATGATCAAAACATATACTCATGATCCCCAAACATCATAGAATATAAATATACAAGAGTTAAACATCGAACACAACGAATCATCATCAACAAACGCGAAACCACAATTTTCAAAGTTAGTGAACTCACCCTGGTTTTGGGTGATTTTCGGTGACCTAAAGCTCCTATCAACCTCCAATAATTAACGTCCAAAGAAGTATGAAAGATGTTCTACATATTAGAACTTTAATCTTCGAAAATGATGGAGTGAAATAGAAGATATCAACTCACCAAAACCCCAACTCAACGCAGTTTTCACTGCCAACTTTCTTCTCCGGTGAAATGCAGCGGTTTCCAGTTATCTCCTCCTTCCTTCTCACTTCCACCCTCTTTTCCTCACGCCTTGGCACTCCCTGAAATTGGTTTGGAGGAGAAATGAGGAAATGGAGTTCCTCTGAAAGTTTTGATCGAAAGAATGGGGGTAGCATTAGTAGTTTTCATTATGGTCCTTGGCAACCAATCAACTGATGCAAAGGGATTTGGGTGTGATGCTTGCTTCTCCATGAAGCTCTCTATCGGCGAAAATGATTGTTTTTGTTTGCCGGTGCCCAGCGGCTCCGACGTGTGCTATTTTCTCCACTTTGATGGTTGTGTTTCTACCCTTGAGTGTGTTTCTACTTGTTTATAGCTTCGCACTTTGTTATGGTGTGAGTGGATCGATGTGCATGGAAAAACATGCAAAAAAATCAAAATTTCACGACCGTTTCGGTAAATCTGGACGTTCAAAGAGCTCGTTATTTGTGGCATTTGTATTAGTTGTTCGTGTTGGCATCATACACATTTATTTGTGCTAAACACATTTGCAAAAACTTGTCATGCAAAGTAACACATTTGCATGCAAATATATTTACTATTTCTTGTGTTCCAAGTTATGCTGTTTGTTTGTTTGGTGCCAGATCTTCGCCCAGAAAGTTGCATTGCGTAAGGTTTTTAATAGCGTTCGAACTTTTGCAATCAGTTGGTGCCAGTGGTTCACCATTTGTAAAATGGTATATTTATTCCGTTTAATTAATCTTCAAAAATTAATTCCAGAATATCAGATTGTTAGTTGTCAATCCTGATCGCACCGTATTATTAGGTTTTAAATTACGAACACAATGATATATTGGGTTCATTAAAATGGGTTCGTTTGATTGCTGTGGACTTATTTGGATAATCAGATTATTAATAATTAATTATTAAACTTACTATAAATAGTAATTACTATAAATGGAAAATAAATAATTTCCTCTGATAAAATTTTGGGTTATTACAACTTATGAAAGACAGACGAAATAGTTTATACCTACCGGGAGGTGTAAGATAGGTTCGACTGTTTGACTAGTTCGAGGCCTGAGGCACTTCGAAGCGCGTGGCTGACGCCGTCTGGGGAGGCCATATGAAGCCATGGAGACATGGATTCCCTTTAAGGAGCGGGTTGTCCCAGAGATGATATAGAAAACTAGATAATATAATCGCACTTTTGGGGCGTGCGGTGTTTTCAGAGGAGCCGTGAGTGGATAAGACCAATCAGTTTACCCATCGGGGAATGGGTCATCCCATAGCTTGGATACTTGTGTTAGGAGCTGACACCTAGATCAGTTAATTGTCACTTCAGAGAAAAGATTGAAAGAAGTAAGTTCTCAGTCAACCTTAAAGCCCAGTTGTCTCTAGTGCAACTTAGATTCAAAAGAGGAATATCAGAAGTGACAAGACGTGCAGCAGAGTTGACCAATCAAATTGTTCTAGAAAGGGTAGTCAATTCCCGATTATTATCCAGCAGATAACAACTTTAGCTGGTTATCCTGCAGACAAATAGGTGATAAATTCTGCTGCAAGTACATCAACGACACCATTTTTTCAAACGCCGATTTTGGGGGATTTGTCCGTTGTCTCACAACGGCTACTATTCAAATCCCCCACCTATAAATAGAGGAGTCGAAGCAAGGAGAAGAAGTTACAGACACGCGCACTATGACCTCGCACTCTCTGCTATCTAATTCTCGCACAAGCTTTCTAAGCCAACTTCAGAGTTTCTAACTCGAGACACCATCCGATGATCCAAAGCTTTCAGCTAAGGATACCGAGAAAT
>AYJT01034317.1:0-23627 GCA_001278415.1 Ocimum tenuiflorum | reverse complement strand
CAACTGCTTCATTCTTCCACCCCAGTTAACCTCAGCTCCAGCCATCACAGCTTCTGTTATGGAGGTCATCAGTCTGGCATGGATGACTGCTACTCAGCCTTTGCAACAAGTCCCCGCAGCACAACTTCCTGAACAGGACCATTCTGAAATGCAAATGATCATATTTCCCAGACTTGCTCCCGTTATTGTCCTGCAGCCAGCACCCAGCCTCGATCTTGCTCTATCACATGAAGCTGGCTCTCGCGGACACGTCTCCACCTCTTCAACTGGCCTCTGCACAGCCAGCCCCGAACTTGATGATTCTTCAAGCCATGGCTGGTATACAACAGTCTGTCTCCTCAAGCCTTCAAGTCATCAGCTAGAGCATCAGTGCCCTTTCTGATATTCTTAAAAACGAGGAAGACCAGAGGCTGCAAAAGGATAAGGAAGAATACAAAAAGCTGAAAGCCACAGAAGAGAAGAGGAAGAGGAAAAGAGCTGCCCGAAAAAGGTAGCCAAAAGGCAAACGGAAGGGGATGCTGCAGCAGAATAGTATAGTTAGTTATTTCTTTACATTATACTTTATTTTTCATAGACAATATGTCGATGTACAATGTAAACTGAACTGAATGATTATATAAAACTGACTATCACTCTTTAAATAGCAATATCTAGTTCTCTCAATAAACCTTAAGTGTTGTACATAGTTGCAACTGGGTATGCACAGCTAAGTGCGATCAGTTATCATGTACAACAACTTTCTTACATTTCGTATACTTAATTTTTCATACAAGTTACTTCACCTGTAACATTTTCAGAATGTTAAGAAACACAACTAGATAAGGAAGAACATGTTAAGGGAAAAGTAGGCTTGTAACTCCCTTCACTTCTTCCAATTTGTTTCGACCGCATATGGTTTTGACGTCATCAAAAATGGGGAAATTGTTAGGATTATTTGTATTTTGATTAATGTCAAACACCATCACCGTAGCTGATTAGTGAAGAATTGATCTCAGATTGTAATATGTATATGATTGAATTTGTAATAGCTTAGGTTCGCGAAGAGCTGAAGCTGGAAGAGTTCAAGACATGAAGATTGAAGATCAAGTTCTGAGATACCATTGTTGTGGTAACATAGCTATGAGATATCACAGCTGACTACTTCAGTTGTGAGCATAAAATCTATAACTGATCAGTCAGTTGTGATAACCACAGCTGACAGTTCCTCATGGACTGACCAGCTGAAAAAAAAAAATACTCCAAAACTGACACCCAGATCAGCTAACTGTCACTTCGAAGAAAAGGTGTAAAGAGGTCAATCCCAGTCAACCTTAAAGCTCAGTTGTCTCTGGTGCAACTGAGATTCAAAAGAGGAATGTCAGAAGTGACAAGACGTGCAGCAGAGTTGACCTACCGAATTATACTAGAAAAGGTAGTTAGTCCCCGATTATTATCCAGCGGATATTAACTTTAGTCGGATATCCAGCGGATAAAGAGGTGATAACGCCTACTGCAAGTACATCAACGGCACCATTTTTCAGACGCTGATTTTGAGGGATTTGTCCGTTGTCTCACTACGGCTACTGTTCAAATCCCTCACCAATAAATAGAGGAGTTGAAGCAAGGAGAAGAAGTTACAGACACACGCATTACGACCTCATACTCTCTGCTATCTAATTCTCTCTCAAGCTTTCTAAGCCAACTTCTGAGTTTTTAAATCGAGACACTATCCGGTGATCCAAAGCTTTCAGCTAACGATACTGAGAAGTTCGTAGGCATCGCTCATCCAAGAACAATTCTAAAACCTGATCCAAGTTCACAAAGAGAACTAAAACCTTCATTTCGTAAACCTAAGAAGCCTACGAGTGGATCTGGTAAAGTTTCACAGGACTACAATGCCTGGGACCGAAAGTGGTAGTAGCTTCCCGTTGGAAAAGAATCTTAACTGTAACCTGTGTTAAAATACAGTGTACGAGAAAGATTAATGGATTCCCTTCATAACGAAGGAAGAGAGGACGTAGGATTTTAAGATCCGAACCTCTATAAATATCCTGTCGCACTTATAATTTTCAGTTATTTGTTTCACTAAGTGTTAATTTAAAACATAGCTATCGATAGTAGCTGGATTAAAACTGAAGAAACCCTAAATGATCCTATTCGATAACAAACAGCTTTAAGAAACCAAGCTGACTATCTCAAAAGTTAGCTGAGAATTTGGGCTTACCACTTTCAACAACTATTTTATTAACTAACTCTTCCACAAAGCAACTATCTTTCATCAGGGACCATCACTACCGGAGGTAAGCGACAATGGTCTTGTGGCATCCCACGCATCGCGTAGATCAGCAACGTAAAGACGAAATAATGTCCCAATATGCCGGAGCCTGGGAGGCCTGACAGTGAGTGTATTTTTGGTGAATTGGGGTGAATATTAACGATGTTAGTTGGCGCATTAGCGTGGTTTCGGTCAAAGGGCCAAGGGCTGGCTTCAGGAATTTGGCTCGACCAAGGGGCCTTGGTCGATCGGCGAGATCCCCGAGTTCTGGATAATGACAATGCGAGGCTGTATTTTGTAGTTAGTGAGCTTCGATCATTTTTATTGAAGATGGTTATTCCAAGTAATAAGCTGAATCGTGCCTTAGAATTCCAAAAATTGCGTTGGGGTTGACAACTTATTGAACTCTGACAAGGGTAAGATCCCCACGTAAGAATACCGTGGATTTTGGCTTCAAGATTCTAATATCGATCCCCAAGTTCTCAGCAAAGGATATAATGCTCACAAGCTTTGAGATAATAATTATGTATCCCGTACGTCGAAGATAAATCCAGGCTTTGAGACTGAGCCTCGAGTTGTCAACTAGAAATCTCTAGGTTGAAGAGGGTGCTTGCCACATGCGTTGGCATGAGGTTGATATGGATGGGCATGATACGCCGATTTCAAGATTGTATTGTCGGTTTTTAAGTATTCCAACACCCATGGTTTTGAACAAATTTCATGAAACCTATTACTCAAGTAAAAATCCACCTAGGGAAGGATTGCTAATCCCGAGTGCCTGTAAACATAGCCGAGACTACTTCAGGGGGTTATCGAGCCTCGAGTGTCTCGATGCCAAACATAACAATTTGTATAGAGTTCAAATTTTATACTTGGGAACAATGTGTGTACCTGCGCTGACGTGTGAATTTCTTACGATGTTGAAATGGTGTCGTTTCGTAGAGATACATTTTGGATTATGGGCGCATAAATAGAGGAGAAACCCTCAATTCTGTCCTTATCCAAAATTTTTTGAATTTGAAATGCTCTTGTACTGTTCATCATCTCTCTTCCTGACTTTTGTTGCTTTAGGTTCGTCGAGAACTCCGGTTAGTCCCCCTCCTTTTCTTTCATGTTTTCTGTTCTTAATCTTCATGCCACTTAGAGGCTCATTAGTAGATTTAACATCTAGGCAAACTATTGGGTCTCTAAAAGACCTATTTAAGCAACAAAGTGACTGATGGGCTGATAGACTCGGACCTCAATGTTCTTAAGAAGGAAGAGTTTATACTCAGGCCGGGCAGGGGCCTTAGAAGATCTCATTCCCCATTTTCTCCTTCTTTTTCTTTTCTTTTTTCATTTTTCCATTTAAGATCACCATTTTTCTAAGTACTGCTTGTTGGATCATCTTGCTACATTCTTCGGCAGACAGTACTGTTTAATTGCACCTTATGGCATAGTGGTTTAAGGTTTAAGGTTTATTGATGTTCCAAAATCCCTTGTAACTTTCATGTTAATAAAAATAAATTTTTATGATATCGATCTTCTGAGTGTTTCTTCTCTCAATTATGTATTGCACAACTTTGAATTTTAATTTTTATGTCCTTTCGACTTTTAAATTTTGTATTGCATGCCTTTGACTTTCAATTCTGAACTGCGTCCATTAAGCCGTGTTTATGGGATTTTTTTCCGCAAGTAAATAAACACAAAGATTGTCAAGGCAAACAATTTTTGATAATTCAAAATAGACGATAAACCTTAGTTACAAAACTTAATTGGAAAAATACAATTTCAAATTAGTGATGTTCCAAAGATTCGTATATTCCTCCCCTTCGAGATTTTGAATCTTGTATATTCCCTTTGCAATGGTCTTCGACTTGATATGGACCCTCCCAATTTGGCCCAAGTTTTCGACCTTGGCTTCTTGGGTGTTAGGAAATACTTTTCTCAATACTAGATCCCCGACTTTAAAGGCTCGAAGTCTGACGCTTTGATTGAAGTTTCGCTCTACCTGTGCTTGGTATCGTATTATTCTCTGAAGTGTTTCACTTCGAACCTCACCTATTAGTTCTAGCTCCAACATTCGTCGTCTCTGGTTGTCTTTTTCTGAGGAAAAATTTAGACAGAGGCTTCCAGCTTTGATTTCAATGGGTAACACAGTTTCTGTTCCATAAGTCAGAGAAAATGGGTTTTCACCCGTCGAGATTTTTGTCGTAGTTCAATAAGCCCATAGCACACCAGGTAGCTCTTCGACCCAATTGGTTTTGCAGCCTCTCAACCTTTTCTTGATAATTTCGAATACAATTTTCTTGGTTGATTCGGCCAATCAGTTTGTTTGACGCTAACGTGGTGATGAGTATAGCAACTTTATGCCCAAATTTTTGCACCGATCTTGGAATTTTGTGCTGGTAAATTGAGTCCCATTGTCAGTGATGATTTCCCTCGAGATTCTAAAGCGGCGAACTATTTTCTTTCATACAAACGAGATGACTTTGGCATCTCGGATCTATGATAGGGCTTCAGCTTCAACCCACTTCGAAAAGTAGTTAGTGAGCAGAATGACATATTCTTTTTGTGTTGTTGTTTTAAGAAGTTTGCCCACAATGTCCATCCATCATCGCATGAACGGCCACGATGGGATTGTAATGTGTAATAACTCTCTTGACTGGTGGGGTATGGATCCGAATTGTAGGCACTTGTTGCAATGTTTGACAAATAATGTCGCATCGGACTTTATTGTTGGCCAGAAGAACCCTGCTAACAGTACCCTTCTTATCAGACCTCGGGTTCTGGAATGGCTTTCGCATTGTCCCTCATGTAAGTTGAGTAGTACCCTTTTTCCTTCATCGATCTCGAGGTATCAAAGATATGGTCCTTTAAACGATCTCTTACAGAGTTTGTCGTCAATCACAAGAAACTATACAGCTCTTCTCTCGACTTATAATGCTTCATACCTTTCACAGGGCAGGGTTCCACTCAGGAGGTAATTGCGAATCGGGGACATCTATGACGAGTCATCTGATATATTGTTGACCTCTTTGGTCTATTCGATGTTCCTATGAGCTGACCACTTCACTTCGATCAATAGAATGGATCGAGGGATCTTTTTTGGTGTTGTTGAACTTAACCCTGCTAATGAATCAGCGTGCGAGTTCTCTTTCCCTGGGCACGTGTTTGATTTCCACTTTGTCAAATTGTTGAGCCTAGGTTTCAACCAGTCGAAGATAAGGCTCAATCCGCAGCGCCTTTACTTGGAATTCACCCTTAAATTGGTTTGCCACTACTTGTGAGTCACTTTTTACCATTAGCACTTCGCCTTTTAGCCCGCAGGCCAATTCCATACCAACGTGTAAAGCCTCGTATTCTGCTTCGTTGTTTGTTTTCCTAAAGCAAAACCTCACTACCTTTTCGAAGATTGTCCCGAATAGGCTGGTGAGTACGATCTCAGCTCTGTTTTCCCTGAGGTTACTCACTCCGTCTACATGTAATGTCCAAGGCTTTGTAAGGTCGTCATCGACTCTGGCGACTTCTTTCTCGACTTCTAACTGAAGATGTATTCATGCAAAATTTAGCCAAAAAACGGGCGAGCACTTGGGACTTGATAATCGTTCGGGGCTCGTAAGTCAGCCTGAAGCCACTTACCTCTACAGCCCATTTCATCCATCTTCCCGTAAGGTCAAGTTTTGAAAGGACAGATCAGAGGGGGTAGGAACTGACTACCTTGATGGGATGTGCTTCGAAGAAAGTCTCAACTTTCAAGATGAAACCACTAGAACTAGTACTAACTTTCTGGGGTGGTGTACCGGGTTTCAGTGTTGAGCAAGGATTTGTTAACATAGTAGACTAGTTCTGGTTTCAACATTAATGACAGATTCCTCATGTACTTTTTAATTCTTCCAGCGCTTTCGTGCATTCATCCGTCCATTTGAATTGTGTGCCTTTCTTTATTGTTGAGAAAAATGGCTGCGTATCTTGTATCTCGAGATGAATCTACTTAGGGCCGCCGGTTTTCCTGTGAGTCTTTCAACCTCCTTGATTTGTGAAGGATCTTCCTCGATTCCAAGCCTCGTGACCAGTTACCCCGGGAATTTTCCAAATGAGACACCGAAGGAACACTTTGCTCGGTTTAATTTCATGTTGAATTTATCTAAAATATCGAATGCAACACTTAGATGCTTTGGGTGATCCCTTGCCTCTTTAGATTTTACTAGCATCTCGTCTACATAAGCTTCCAAAAATTTCCCAATGGCGTCTTTGACCATGTGGTTCACTAGCCTCGGATATGTAGATCCTGCGTTCTTCAGGCCGAAGGGCATCACCGCATAACAGTAGATGCCTCGGTTTGTCATGAATGAAGTCTTCTCTTCGTCTTTCAGGTGCATCCTGATTTGATTATATCCTGAAAAGGCATCCATGAAGTTGAGTGTTTCATGTTTGGCGGTCTCGTTAACCATCATATTGATATGCGGAAGAAGGAGCGGGTCCTTTGGACACGCTTTGTTTAAGTCAGTCTAGTCAAAACATACCTTATTTTTACTATTTTTCTTCTTGACGACGACGCAATTGGACAACCAATTTGGGTAGTCGACCTCCCAAATTGACTAAATCCCTAATAATTCGTCCACATTAGAATCTATGGCCTAATTCTTTTTCTTGAAAAACCTTCTTCTCTTTTATTGAACTGGTTTGAAGGATGGATCCACATTTAGCTTATGAGTGATTACGGATGGATTGATTCCTGTCATGTCGGCATGAGACCAAGTGAAAGTTAATCTTCTCTCAGTAAGAAATCGGATAAGTTTGACCCTACGTTCGGCTTCGAGTTCCGCCCCGATGAACATTTTTTTTTTGAAGTGCTCAGGATCGATGTTTACTTCTTCGAGTTATTTCACTTGTCATGCTTACTTGGTCAGGTCGGTCACATAGTAGCTCTAAGCTCGCTCCTGCTCTCCACGGATTGGTTGGGATTCCCAAGGTGTCAGAAACTTGATTCCTTGGTGGTAGGTGGATGAAATAGACTTCATGGCATGGATCCATGGTTGCCCCACGATCATATTGTAGGATGACGAAGCATCGACCACCTTGATTTCTCCTTTGTCCAGAGTCTTTCGCTGCTCCCACCAGGGGAATCAATTTTTTCGACATCCTCGATTCAGGGATGCCCGTCGACTTGAAACATGGGTTGAATATGATGTTCTCGGAGCTTCCTCCATCCACATGGACCCGTTTCACGTCAAATCCTTTAGCGTCCGAAGGGATCTTCTTGGTGTTGTAATACGAAACTCCCAAGATTATAACCAAGGCATCATGATGGGGTTGGTTGGTTTCTTCGAGATCCCGGTCATCGAAGGTAACAGGATTACCGTGATTTTCAAGATCAATTTTGCAAACTGCATTTTTCATCCATGGTGACATCTTATCCCAGATGCCCTCGATGTCCCATTGATTTCCGATCCACCGGAAATAACAGCTGTCGTCCTTTTGCTTCTCGGCTTTGGTGGTGGCAGAGGTAACTGTTTATATTGCTTCGTTGGAGGCTCATTTCGAGTTTGATTCCTATCGTTTGCTACTTCTCGTCTCAACCAGATCTGTCTCCTTTCTTCAGCAAGTTCTCAAACTCGAGTCTTAAAGCTATGCATTCAGCAAACGTGTGGTCCAAATCTTGATGAATTTCCAAAAGCATGCTCTGTCCCTGTCAGTTTGAGGTGTTTTTAATTTTGGCAGCCACGACACCTTTTTCCCTAGGTCTTTCATTATTTTGACTGCTTGCCTGAGTTCAACATCTAGTATATACTCCAGCATATCTCCACATAGGTTTGCGATCGTAAGTGTGCGGGAGTAAGAGCTCGTTTGGTTGGTTGGGAACGTGCGCTGTCGAAGTTCACGCCCCTCGATCCTGTCAACCCTCTTGGGAAAGTCCCGACTTTGAGGCCTCTCCAGTCTTTCCTCTTTTCAAAGTGTTTGTCTCCATACTTCGAGATATGCATTGTCCTCTTCCCACTTTACTTGTGAGTGTGCTAGGGTGAGGACACTCTCCATGGAGGCGCAGGATTTCTTGGTCAATTCTTTGTATAAGTCAAAATCTTTTTGGAGTCCTTTCCGACATGCTAATATCTGGATCTCCTCTGGACAGAACGACAACCCAATCTTCTCACGATTAAATATTTTTATATAACTACGGAGGGTATCCTTCGATCCTTGAACGACCGCATACAGGTCATCTGGTATCTTTTCGGCTGCTTTACTGCTAGCGAAGTGATTGGCGAATTGACAGTGCAACTCCTCAAATGAGTCAATCGCCCCCTTGCATAGGAGAATAAACCATTGCAGTGACAATCCCGCCAGAGTCACCCCGAAGCCTTTGCACATGCAAACCTCTTTTGTTTGAAGCAGCACACTCAGTTTGAGCATGTGCTGTTTGTAAAGTTCGATGTGCTGATCCGGGTCAGTCATTCCATCGTACTGTGCCATCTGCGACGGCGTAAATCTTGGAGGGAGTTTGATCTAATCCAACTCTTAAGTAAATGTCATGTCCGCAAAATATCTTTAATCGTCAATAGATGAAGATAGAATCCTTTATTTTTCTTGCAAGTTTTATTACAAGATAAAACAAGAGATAGATCATTTAAAACTCAAAGTAATATAAATAACATCAACTATTTTGTACTTAGGTAAATTTAAAAGAGTATGGAACTATAGTATAATATTTCAAGGTTAGTTGTATTTCAACTCCAATTGGTATATTAGATCTGGATTTATCAGAGAGGAAGATGAGAAATGTTTGAATAGTGAAAAGCTATCAAAAGTTCCTCAAAGTGGCTAATGAAAATCCAAGTATTTCATACTAAGATCCCTGTCGTAAGCGAAAATTGAGAATTCTGGTTCAAGAAAGTTAAAAGAATTCACATATATGACATATTGTTCTTCACTAATTCAAAAATAACATTTATAAAATACTCTCAGTTTTAAAATCACAAATATGTCACCTTGCAAACATAACTGTGCTCGGGTTCAAGAAAACACCACCTAATTGTACTTGAATTCAAATTCACACGCAATAATTAAATGCAAATACATCAAGATTAACATTACAATAGCGCCAAAAAATTGAAACAAAATCAACCTATGTAGTCGGTTTCGGTTTGAACAGCCGATTTCCGGTTTAATTTCAATATCAATAAGAAAAAGCTTGATGATTTGGCCTGATTTCGATTTCAGTTCAAACTAAAACGTCGATTCATGGTTCAAAATAAATGGAATCGGGCCTCACAAACCCTGTTTAGTTCAGTCAGTTCCTGTTCCTATTGACACCGCTAGCAAAAGTTGTTTAGAGTGATAGAAAATTGTTTCTCATTATTTGGAACGAAAGTGATGGTGGACAGAATAAGTAGGTCAAACAATAAGGGTCAGAAATAGTCAACCTTCCATTTCAATGATTGTAGCAGCCAAACCACATATTCCAACATTAATGCGTAGATAAATGGTTTAAATTTGATTTAGGTGATATGGGTAATAAATATGGAAGATATCAGTAGGTTTGGTTTATATGCATATGATTAGTTTACGTCTTTCTTAATCGAAAAATAAAATTGTGGTAGATGATATACAATTTTCAAACTACTTGCTCTCTCAGTATCACTAAGATGCTCTATTTTTCCTTATAATATATTTATATTGTATTTTCTGATAAGATATTTATATTGAATTTTAGTTGCTTAAGTAATAATAAATCTTAGAAAGTAAAATTAAATTGACTTAATATATATCTCTTGAATAAGAGATAAATTCTATAAAAACTAAAACATAATAATAGAAAAAGCGTTTCACATGATACCATCTCATACAAATACTTGTTTCCATAATCTATATCATATTTAATCTTTATTATCCTTTTATTAATTTTTGGTGATAAAGTTTAACAATTTTCTTACTCTTGACGGATCAGGAGTCCAGACTAGGGGTGTTCATTATTTGGGTAACCTATTTAACCCAACCGAACCATTTAAGTTTGGGTCTATCGGTTTCGGTTATTAGGTTAACATGTGGCAATCGGGCCACCCAAATTACTAAACGGAAAAATGGTTTGGATTATAGATTCAAAAATCTTATTTGGGTAAAACCGAATAAGAAAAATATTAAATTAAATTAATTTATATTTTATTATATGAATAGGCAACATTATATCCACTATTTTAGTGTATTTAATATAATAGACAAATAGCAATAGCAATTGAAATATTTTATTATATTGTTGCATGTTTGTTCGTATTACATTTTGAAGCATTTAAATAAATGCGTCTTACTTGGGTTAACCGAATAACGTGATTTATTTGATTGGGTTATTTGGTTTTTATAAATTATGTTTTGATTTTTGGGTGGGTCTTTCAACACCTCAAAAACCGAATAACCTTTACAAAATAACCTAAAAATCAAAAATCAAAAATCCAACCATTTGAATACCCCAAGTTAGGAATGATATCTTTGAGGAATAGTTTGCTGTTAGAGGATAAATTGTGTCTTAATGACTAGACAGTGCTTGTAATAATTCGAATTCAACCAACAATAAATTAAAGGGTGATGTTTTAAGAAACCCTCGAATTATTCAGTAGAATCCGTCTGAGTCTGAAATATAATTAATTTTTGAATAGACTAAAATACCCTTATAATATTCAATGCTTATAGATATTAAAAAATAAATTCTTTCTACCCCACGTTTTTTAAGGAAAATAAAAAATAAAAAATTGCTGGACGGCGCCGCTGGCTCCCGTTCGGCTGTGCCGCCGACCACCAACTGCTACGGTGCCGCCCGCGCTCTCAATCCCATATTTCCACCATTCCCATGCACTTTTCCAGAAAGTACATTTTTTCAAAAGAGTTTAGTAGTTCTGAACATTATATCTCTCAAGCCCGATTGGGAGCGTATTTATAATTTGGAGAACTTCCAAAACTTGCAGCTATTTTTGAGCTCAAAAAGGAGTACTTTTCATCGTGGTCTGCATTTAAGACTCGTGTTGGCGCCTGCTTTTGCTTCAATTTCAAGATATTCAGATGGCGAGTACCAAAATGCATCGATTAGGGCTTTGAATTAGAACTAGCCTTATAGTTGCGTATACTTGGAGTTTCCATTTTGTGTCACAATTTTCTTCTAGATGTACTTCTGGCTCTTGAAGCTGCTGTAATTCCTGCATATTCGAAGGGAAGCTCCATCATGGGAGGGATCTCCTGTACTGCTAAGGGTTTTGATGGGAGGACGAAGATCTTCACAAATATTCCCCATGCAATTAAAGTTATGAAATATAGAATTTCGTTCCTAGCAAGGAGGTAACCTCATAATTGCTTACCAATTTTGAAATTGAATTGCTGAGTTTGTAAGAGGTTAGTAATATGTTTTGACTCATGTCAAAGAGCCCTTAGATTTAGTTTGATCCAGTTATGACGTACAATACTTGTATAGTCTAGAATTCTATAATAGATAATGAGCTTGGAGTTTAAAGAAGATTGAAGAACTGAAGAGCTGAAGAGTTCAAGACCAAGGATCAGATTAAGGGGGAATCAAAACTGAAACTAAAATAAGTTATAATGTTTCATAACTGTCCCAGTTATGCAGTTCTGAGGAGATCAAAGCGAAAATCGAAAACCTAATCTGAGGATCTAGAATTGTTAGATTTTAGGAGGAAATTAATTTAGTTATGAGACAAAGTAAACTATCAGTTTCAGGAGGAAACTGACTTGATTTTAAGAACATTCAGCTAACAGCTTCAGGGGAAAACTGATCCAGCAAAATCATCTCTCAGGAAAGAACTGAGAATAGAGCTGACAAAAGGAACAATGCAACTCTTTTGAAATTAACCTCAGTTACGATATTCCTCAGACTGACATTCTAAGAAATCAAGTCAGCTGATCCTAGTCAGCAAGTCCTACGCGTAAAGAGTCGTTGACCTGCGAGAAGAAACAAGCCTGAAAAAGTTTCTGACGATCCCAACTGTTAAATTTATGGAGAAGATTATAAATTCCAAATGGGATGAATTAGAAATGGGGTGGGATCATCAAGAATCAAATACAGAAAAGAGTTTTCCGACCAACCCACCAGAATCTGCAGAACTACATCGATCTACCCAACCAAGCAGATTTCGTAATTTACCAGATTTCTCATGAGAATTTGAGAACCCCTACCAGACCAAGTCTGAGACATATATTCACATTGTTGAAGAGAACTCAAACCTTCAACCAGCGAAGGATGTCTAGAAGCATCAGAGGATCGCATTTATGTTCTACAAAGTGCTTGAGTCCTCATGCGGGTGAAGCAGATGACTCAGAAGATAAGTGTATACACATGAAAATTCATGATCAATCAAGTCCCGACACATGGATAAAAAAGAATAATTAAATATCAATTTATTTATATTTGAGAATTTAATTAAATTTATTCTTAAATTAAATAAATAAGAAATTGATATTTAATTTCCTAGCTCATTAAATTAGCCCACATGGAGAGTCCATCAAAATTAGGATTTGAGCCCATCAAGTGGAGGGACCAATAAGATTGTGCTACATAAGCCCTAGGAGTCTCACAATTCCCTATAATAGAGGCTTGGAGACACACAAAAAACATACATTAGAAGGAGTAGACGCACACACACCAAAGGAGGAGTCCAAAATTCTCTCTACACATTCAAGGCTCGTTCAAGCAATCTTCAAAGTGTTCTTAGCGTTCTTCATCCAAATCTGAGGAAAAGAAGGCGTTTGATCCAAATCTTTGAGGTGTTCTTCATCCAAATCTAAGGACAAGAAGGCGTTTGATCCAAATCTTCGAGGCTTTCTTGGTGTTCTTCGTCCAAATTAGAGGAAGAAAAGGCGTTCGATCCAAAATCAAGGTTCGTGACCCTTGAAGAAACGTTATCAAGCAATCAAGTCCTTGAAGACGAAGATTCAAAATTCAAATCTACGAAGAACGGCCACAAATTCTTCATCAAATTCAAATCAACTATCGATCTCCGGCGAACGTTATCAAGTCAACAAAATCTTGAAAGAGGAGATCGAAGTTCAAGAACAAGAAGAACAAGATCAGATTCTGCATCAAATTCAACTCAAGTCCAATGTTCGATCCAGAAACAAGGTGCAAACCCTCCGGATCATCATTACAAAACTTCAAGTCCAAGTTCAAGAAGATTGAAGGAGTCAAATTCCTTTGAAGATTTGAAGAACACACAAGAACTTTTGAAGGTCAAATTCGAAGAGAAGAATCATAGGAGATATAGAGATCGAGTCCACAAAATTGAATTTTTGATCGAAATCAAATCTGACTGTATGTGAATTTTTTATTTATTTATTCATAAATAAATAAATATTAAAATTTGTGTTTACAATAAGCTTATTATAATCCATGTTAAATAACCGAAAAATTTAAGTTGATAGTGAAAACCTTTCAGTTGAAGAAGAAAGATGAGATGTAGGAGTTGTGTCTTCGAACCTCTACAAAAATCTTGTATCAGTTTTATCGCTTTCAGTCTTTACATTCATTATGAAACTGGCAATCAAATTTATGATAATCCGACAACTGATCCTTAAAAGATGTCAGTTCAGCTGACTTATATAAAATGTCGGAAAATACGAACCTTTCAAATTTAAAAGTTTTAAGTTCATTCTTAACTGGCCTCTAAAGCTTGTCAGCTCAGTTGGCTCGTATATTTGAAACAGAACTTAATCGAAATTAGACTGCTGATAATTTTTAGACATAATTGACTTCTCTAAGTCACTGGGTCCAACATCCATTGATTCATTCATTCATACATCATCTCCGCACTTAGTTGTATACTCTCATTGATTAATCTACCAACATAAGAATATTGAGATATTTTAGTCTCCATCCCCTAACACGACATGCAAATAATAATAATGATATTTTTGCATTCATCATAAATTGCATTTCATATGTGTTAAATCTTGAAATAAAATTCTGAGTTAATTAATTTGCATATTATTTTGTGTATGTTTTTTATGGTTCAGATTTATTGTCACACGGTGGTATTACATATTATGTTATATTACGTAAATAATTGATACACAAACTAATTAATGGACATAAATCATGATAAAATCTTTCTTTATTAAAAGCATGATTTTTATCTATTAATTAATAATTGTGTCAATCATCTCGGTAATGTAACATAATATGTTGATATTAAACACCATTATGTAATAGGGGATCTCAATCAGTGCTTTTTACATCGCTCAAACCCGGTTGATATCTCTATTATATAGTGGTGATACAAATTGTATTACATTACCCGAATGATTGACATGTGTACTAATTAATTAATGGAGATAAATCATAATAAAAATATTTTTCTTATTAAGAGTATAATTTATCTTGATTAACTAGTATATACGTCAATAATCCAACTAGTATAATACAATATATAATACTATTATATAATAAGGGATCTAAGCCGCTCTCAAACCCCCCTTTCGCAACAAACCACAAACTCATAAAAGGAAGTTCCATTTCAATTTTTGTCTTAAAAATCTTAAAGGCACTTCCCAATCCCATATATGAAAACTTGAATCAAATTTCTTATTAATTCATTTGCAGAATAATTCGTGACGTCTCTCATACCTAAAAATAGTTAAAGAATACGTTGATATACCTCTTCCCCTAGACATCGTTAATTGAAGGAATCATGAAGTGGTGGGTGGTAAGTTTCGAATCGTGTGATGAGAATGAAGTCAAACCAAGTGTTGTCCCTCTAAAATATTATGTAAGACTTCTTCTTGATTGTATTAAATACAAACCACATATGCAAAACATCAAGTGTATTTTGACAATCCATCCATCCTAGAGCCAGACTTTTGGAAATTTCATCAGTGGTCGAAATTTGTTGCACTACTAGGTCGGTAGGCAGAATTCTATTGTACTAATAATTCTCATCAATCTATTACAAGGAAAACCATGAGCCTTTAGGAAATAAAAGTCCATCACAGTGACATAATACGAAAGTATAACTACTTACATTAAAATGTGGATTCCTTAAAAGATTCCAAAAATGGCTTCTAATGAAAGTACAATGTATCCTTATATTAACATCTAAATGGTCAATATTGAGATACGGATAACAGTACAAAATCTCTTATCTTTTGTTATTTTTATCTCAAGGAGTCACAATATTAATCTTATCATGGTTCAAGACTTCAGACTTTATGTTACATAATGGTACACTATCTGAGTGATTGACACGTGTACTAATTAATGGACATAAATCATAATCAGTGTCAGTCACCAGAAAGATTTCGTCATGATTTGATGGTCTCAAATCAATATAAATAAATTACGGAATTAAACTTAGGGCCCAATTAAGATAACTGACTTATCCTGAGTCAGTTATGACTTAATAAAGCTTTAATGGTCTAGTAGTCTTAGATCGGTTTTCAAGTATACAATTCAATTCTGCTGACAGGATTCAAGACCAGTTTGTTGCAAAAGACTAAAAGCAGTAAATAACACAAGGTTTTTATAGAGGTTCGGAAAATACTCCTACGTCCTCTCTTCCTTCTACTATCAAAGGGATATCCACTAATAATTATTGCTTTCGGTGTATTTAAACACAGATTACATAGTTATTCTTCTCAGTCGTTGAATTCACCGCACGAGGATTCATGCATTGCGTAGAACGGAGCGACGATCCTCTTGATCTATGCTCCACACCCTTAGTTGGTTGAAAGTTTGAGTTCTCTTCAGGAACGAGATAAATTTTCTCATACTTGGTCTGGATTCTCAGAACTACAGAGGATTGCAGATTCCGATTATTAAAGTCATCGGAAGACATACTTTCTCGTGAAGTTTCGTGGTGAGTGGTTGAGAGCGAGAGAGCTTTAGTTCATAATGCATCAGAATCAACATATCAGGTGTTTTTGCTTGAGTTGTTATTTACCCGAAGGTTGAAATCTGGTATTTATACGCTTCTCTTGAAAATATAGCCGTTGAGAGTGGTTGAGGACTTAGGTGGACCATATGTTGATTCCAAGCTCCACATTGTACTTTTTGGACGAAAATGTTAACGTTAGACACATGTTGATCTTCTCTTCTGACATTCCTCAACTTTATGTACTTTTTCCTCGTTGTCCACACTGGATAATGCTGACTAGGATAGCTGACTTTAAATCTTAGGATGTCAGTCCTAGGATAACAGATCTCTTAATATTATTTGAAGTGTCGTGTCTTCTTCCTTTTGTCTGCTCTCAACTCTCAGTTTTCTTCTCGAAAACTAGATAGTTACAACTGGGTCAGTTTTCTCCTGAAACTATCAATTCTAATATCTCAATACTTGATCAGTTTCCTCCTTAAACTAATAATTCTGGATCCTAAGAACCAAGTCTTCGGACTTAGTTCTGGCTTTTTCTGATTTCTTTTTCAGTTCTGGTTCCCCCTTAATTTGATCCTTTTGCCTTAAACTCGTCTGCTTCAATCTTGAGATCTTGATTCTTCAAAGTGACTAGCTATTAAATCATTCTAGACCATGCAAGTTTACAACATATAAAACTGGATCAAGATTAAGTCTAAGGGTTTACATCAACAAAAGTAACAATATTCCTAACATAATTTATCTATATTTATTAGTACGTGTGTCAATCGTTCGGATAGTGCAACATAATGTGTAGCACCATTACCTAATATGGGATCTCAATCATGGTTCAAGACACTCCAAGATCTATATTATTGTCAATTTTAGGTGAATATTAGCAAAAGAATGTTGGTTAATATCATGATGTTAATGTCGACAAGTACACAATTTATATGATTTTGTTGTTAATCTTATTATTTACTTACTTTTAGGTACTTCAGTTTAATTACACATAATAACATATTTTCTATATTTATTTTATGCGACATAATATGTATTTTACTTTGTGAAATTTAAATATCGTTTGGATATGACTTGCCTTGTATCTTTTAGGAAAAGATTAAATTGATCCAAGATTGAGTTTTATCACGTTTTCGTCGGTAGGATTTTTTCAGGTTCCCAAGGATGAAAAATATATATTTGGCGATGGATGCAATTTCGGTGTGCAGATTTCATATTCTCAAAGTGATCGATCAATCGCCTTTGTCTTCAACTCTCTCAACCACTAATTGCAACGCTAATCTTATCTCGCCCCCAAACGCATTGACAAGTAAAATACCCGTGAAAAATTCATATAGTACTTGCTCCTTGCGCTTGGCATTTTATAAATTCAAATTAAAAGTTTATGCATACTTCATCTAAAAAATAATCATTTTCCACTTTTTTGGACTTTTATCTTAACATTAAAAAATGTTAAATTACATTAAGATGTTGCAACATTATATACATAATATTTATAACATAACTTCTTACAAATATAAACATATATTTTTTTATTATTTAAATTGAAACAACTTTTACTCAAATTTTATTTATATTACATTACTCATTATATTTATTATATTTATATTGATAGTATTGATGGACAAAAATTAAATAAATCTTTCGACGATGATTAAAAATATAATTTTATTTGTCATATTTTGGAATGAATAATTATATTGTAACACGCATTTGAAGTAAAACTTACTAAGTAATAGATAATAGATAATTATACTAATAGGCAATAATATTAAAAAAAAAAAAAGTATAAAAAGCGCCTCTAACCATGATACACTTTCCAATAGTCACATCTATTTTCTAACGGCCGTCGACACTACACCTACCACACCGCTCCAGCACCGGTGTGATCTATCCACTGTGCACCCAAACGCATCTTGCACCGGCCAGCCACCGCGCATTACGGCCAAATCTATTTTTTAAAGAACATGCTTTCACCTCGATTTCACTCCCAAAGCATCGTTTCGAGCTTGGAACGTCAAAGCGACCACCTATTCCAGTGCGCTCTGTGTGATCTAGCCACTAACTAGAGCAAGGGCGAAGGTTGTTGGTTTGTGGTCCACATGTACCCACCCTATAAAATTTTCTTAGTTATGTTGGTTTGTGGTCCACCCTAACACTCCCAATATACACCCTGCTCCGGACTACACTCATTTCTCACACTGGATGTAGATCGCATATGGGTTGCGCACGTGTGAGAGTGGGGCATTGCCAAAATAAATAGCATAGAATTTTTCGATCGAAAATTGAATCACCACTTGAGCAAATTATAGTGTTGAACCCGAAAAACAAGATAACAAGAGAGTTGCGGTGAACAGTACCCAACTATACTCACATATGGGGGTGGGACCCACCTTGCTATGTGAGTGTGGTAGACCACGGGCAACAGTAGCATAGAATTTTCCATAAGGAAGTTTAACGGATCTTTTAAAACCCAAAGGCAAGCAGCAAGAATACAAGGAAAGCAGTGTCTTTACTCTTATCTATATGAACACTATGAGCAAACTAACCTTTTAAACTGAATCTCAAAAGATTAATATGATACCATGCAATCCAACACAAGATATGTTTATGTACATATATGCATCAGAACAAAGATAAAAGACACTTCATGGTCCTGAATATAAGCATGTAAAAACATTCAATGACAATATTTTTCCAACAACAATGTCACTAAATCATAGTAATGAAACAAACAGACATTTAATGTCACAGCAGCCATCTGCCAGGTGAAGGGATTGCAAATTTTTTAATGACATTTAATCAAATGGGATCACCTGTCATTCAACCCCTTCGGATAGCAAGGTTAGTCCGCAGTCCAACTCTGTTCCACAATTTCACGCACCTTCCTATTGTATTCGCGTTTGTTCTCACTAAACAACCTTGCAGCTTCAGAGTTTGCAGGTGAATTCGGATTCGGGTCACACAGCAATGACTGTTATTCAGAAATGAACATAGACAGAAGAAAATTAAGTTACAATATGCAACTATTGAAATTTATAATTTTTGCAATTAACAATCACATTTTAAAAATTTTCCATTATATATTGGACAAAGACAAACCTACCAAATTCAGTTGGAAAGATCTATAAAAATCCAAGACTAAATCACGAAGCTCAAAATGCTGAGACATATGATCAACATAGTGACATGATCGATTATTTATGCTTCTCAGATAAACTTATTGCTTCTTAAAAGAAATCCACCATATTCGATTCAGCTTTTTTCATGTCATTTGTCAGTGGATACATAGTCGATTATTTATAGACCTACAACAGCACCTGGATAGATGTAAGTATAGCAGCTACATCATATATCGGACTCCACTGATTTTGCAAAATATCCAAGCAAATGCTTCCATCTGCATAAACTGATTAGACAAAAGTACATCAGAAAAGCAACTATGAACAACATTATACTCACTTCTGGAACATAAAAATGGACAATTCAGTTAACAAGTGGAGGAAATAGTATATTCCGGCCAGAAAAGTTACAGTAGTATACCTTGTGAAAATCAGTCATCACACTTTCATTTTTCCTTGAAAATATTTTAAAGCATATAGTACAACATACGCCAATTATTAATGTTACAAGCAGGAGGTCTTTAAGTTTTAGAAATTGGGAACATGAAAAGAAAAAAGGCTGTTGAGAACATTAAAAAAGTTGTACTTCCCACATCCACCAACCTGACAAGTTTCATGCTGCATATTTGCTAATATTGCAAGCACTATGTTTTAAATTTTCAGAAATATGAAGAATAAGATGTTATTGGGAATAACATCAAAGAAATATGAACTTCCTACGTCCACCGAGAAGACAAGTTATAAGCTGCACATTCAATAATCATAAAAGCACAAGGCCTTGCGGTTAAAAAAATTAGGCTTAAAAATAGTTTTTGGGAACATTAAAAGAATTAAGTACTTCCCACATCCATCAAGCAGACAAGTTGCAAGCTGCATAAAACAGTAGAGGAGACAGGAAAAACTCACAAGTAAAGAAACTAGAAACACACTCTCTCTACACCAACTAGCACAAAATTTTCGTTTTTTTAAATTGAGTTACAATATTAAATTGGGGCTGGGAGGGACCTCGATCTCTCACCACGTAGGGATGAGGGATACCATTTGGACTACAACACTCTTTGGTTGTTAACTGGTGTTAAAAGACCATGTGATTTTACAAAATAAATGAAGCAAAATACAAATTCTAAAATGTATAAAAAGTAGCAAGATACACATAATAAATGAAGAACAGAAAACACAAAAAGATTATGAATTGATCCACTTCAACATGGATCCTAACAAATGCGAGTTCAAACAATTCACATAAAATTGTGGTCCTTTCAACCAGGCAAGAACACATTCTGAACCACTGATGGATCCCTTTCCACAAAACGTCAAAACCTACTGACAACTACAAAATACAAATGAAAGAATTAACTTACTATTGGGATGAAACATTCTGGATATAAACCGCACAGTTGGGGGCTTATTTGGGTAATCCTCGGTGAACTGAAGAGTCAGCTTAAACGTTCCTAGACACAAACAGCAATATCATCATTACATACGAAAAGGAAGAACCAAAAACTTATGCTACAAGAGCAATTCAGCAAAGCAAATATTCATGCTAGGAGAATCTTAAATTCAGTTTCACGCAAAAGAAATAATTATGAAATAAACGTTCACTGTAACTCTTGTTTACAAACTTCATTGCATAAAATCTATTTCTGAAGTAAGTACCCAAGCGATTGCATAAGCATAAGCGAAAAAGAGACTATAAATTATGATTATGTTTGGCTGACTTTCCTCCACTATGTCTCACTCAACCACTGCATAAAAAGGAGATAACAAATCAAAAGACAAAACCCACACATTTGAACAAACGGGATAAATGAACAAATGTATTTTGGGCGATTTCCAAATTGTATTTTCTTGGAATAGTCACTTTTGGGCTATTTCCAAATTTTATTTTCTCTAATGTTTTCTTTATGATGGTTGTGCCCATTTCTGTTGCAGTGATTACGTTTGTAGTTAGAGTTTCCTCTTTCATGATTGTTGGACAGTTTACTGCCACTTTTTGGTCACTGTTAGAGCAGGCTCCCACATGGCTTCATGTATGACTTTTGCTCGTTATACATTTAGGTTGGAAATCATGCCTAATCCCCCACCCTCTTGGGGTGCGTTGTTAACAAAAAATAAACAAATGAGTACGCATTAGCATGAAAAACAATTTAGAGATAAATTCAAGGAGCAATCTTCCCACCTCCATCCCAAGGTGTATCATCTGGTCTGCAATTCAGAAAAATACATATGTATCACTATCAGCATCAGAGATAATCCACTCCCTCAACACCAGTATACACATAATTATGGTTACTTCACATACAATTTACATACCCGAATATTACTGCATTCCAGAGCATAATGTTATTATCGTACGGCGCGCCACTGATGCCGGCGGGAGGGTCCTGCTGCAACCGCTTGAAATCCCTCATCAATCGCTTCCTCGACGGCGTTGACATCTTCACTGACTGCAAGTAAATCAAGATCTCAAAGAAAATGGAAATATGCAAATCTCATACATTACCCATGATTCAAATCTCGCCAAATGAATCCACCGATTCTAAAGAAAAAGTTACGCAAACCCTATGGGACGAGTCCTAAACACAAATGTCATCTTGTACACAGCCAGAGATCGTAGATCCACGAAACAAAAACAAGTCGACGACCGTACACATGATTTCGGATGGAGAAGGAAAAGTTACCTGAAATTGAGAACCCTGAGATATTTTAATCAATAGCAGAAAAATCTGTAAACAAGGCGTTGGCCGCCGAAAGGAATTTGATGTGCGAAAATGGGGGAAATAAGACAGAATTTGAGCTGGCGTTATATGTAAGCGAAGAATCTATCTGGGAAATTTGAGATCCACGTCATATCTGATGTGGAAATTTAAAGACTCTTGTGCCAATTTTCGACTAATCTGTTTCATTAAAATAAATTAAAAAAACCCTTTCAACTAACCGGCTTATTCTTTATTTTCAAATTAGCAATATTTGATTGAAGCTTATTTTTATTTTTTCGATCGACGGCCATTAGAATTTACAAGACTCATTATCTAGAGCGATGAAACAATGACGAAAATTGAGTGAATACGTAAGATTGTGTGATTGTGCCGTACATCACGCTATTTATACATGTTAGAGAGACGAATCTCAATCTACAATACTTTAAGGACGGATTACGCAAATTAGGGAGGTCAATCTGCGGATCTTTTGCGCGAGAGTTGGAGTCACACTTTGAACGACATGCTGACTCAGCAAGAGAATTATTCTAAGTCCTTCCGTACGTGTGTGGGCCATGCGAAGGGCATTCCAGGCACTTCGCTAATTATCTCGAGGGGACCACCTTTCGAAGGTATTCGAGATATTCGTTAATGTTAACTCGAGGGTTTTCTTTGTCTCGCCAGGCCTTGAGATTCGAGCTTTAGGCTCCATGTGCGGTTTCCAAGGGTTCCCACTCTTCGGATCAGACCCTTCGAAGGTTCTGACGGGCTCAGGTACTTGACCGGATTGGGTCCGTGAGACCGAAAAATGCGGGGCTGAAGTCGAGAGCATGATTTTGACACTTTATAATAGCCCCTTTGGCTTTGCGTAGCAAGTCGAGTGGTATGCGGAGGCAAACCTACGCAGAATACTGTCAGTCAAAATCATAAATAGAATGAGGTTTCGGTACCTGTTGCCACGCTGGTTGGTAAAGTCAGCCGTTGAAGCCGATTCTTGGCTCTGGTTGTAGAGCGTGTTCCGAGGTAAAGGCACGAGAATGATATCATCCGCAATAAGAAATCCAGAAATCTATATGGTAATACCATGAAGATAAGGAATCGTTGATCCGATCCCTCCGAGCAATTTTTATGACCTGTTAAGATTTTTCCAGCCACTAAGGGTCCGATGAGATTGTATTAGTATTCAGTTTATCCTCTGAGGAATTCGACGTCATAGAGAGGCCATAGGGGCTGTTGGCATTTCATCGACGGCACGAGGGAATAAAGACCTCGGTAGCATTTTAGCAGACCCAAGTAGCTTTTCAAGCACTTACTTCGACAAGTGCTGGTAGTGTCGTTTTATGCACACTGGGCGATGGTTGGTATCATCTGAGGAATTCAACATCTCGGGTATTTAAGCAAAGCTGGTGGTGTCGGTGCACACCAAGCATTTGCAGGCAAAGTCGGTGGTGCTGATGCGCACTGATCGTTTACAGTCACTCACAAGGGTATCAAATTTGTTGGTTGAGTTAGTTGCCTTGGGGCAAAGTTAGTTTGTTCGTTGGGTGGTGTTCGTGCCAATATTATGTGGTTTCGGCGCCATGAGAGATATAATATCCGTGATCCATGAGGCGTAAGTGGTTTTAGAGATTGGTCGAGCCCAGTGCCCGAGACCAATTTTTATTCGAAGACATCCTAGGGCAACAAGTTTAGCCGTATAGAAATCTAGAATCCC
>AYJT01034304.1:0-11254 GCA_001278415.1 Ocimum tenuiflorum | reverse complement strand
GAATCTCTCTTATTCAAATCAGAAATCAAGACCAGTTGCATTTTAAACAATTGATACAAAATAAGGATAATCAAAGCTGACTTTCTAAATGTTTCAAAGAAAGTACTCTCACAGTACGTATTATCCAGAGGTTCATAGCCGAAAGTTGATGGACTGGTGGATAAAGTTCTGAAAAAGCCTGTTGTAAGTACAACAACGGTTCTATCCCTCTGACGACGGATTTAACTATTCAACCCGTGCTTTTCACCTGCCTTCCAACGGCACTATTCAAATCCGTCAACTAAAATAGAAGAGAAGAACGACGAGTAAAGATAACTGACTCTCAATCTGCTCAAGCTCATTCTTATATCTTACTCTCAAACCTTCAAGCCTTCCGAGTTCTAACTCGAGACTCACTGGAAGTCCTCAACTGTTTCTTTAGTCTGGAATTCCGAGACCGTTCTCAGACTCTTTCTGAGAACATCTCCTAACTGAATTCACGTTCTGAAGGAAACTGAAACCTTCAATTGCCGATCTACGAAGCCTAGGAGGTGGACTCCGGTAAAGCATCAAGATCAGCTGTGCCTGCGACTGATGGCCTTAAAGATTTCTATTTCAGAAGAATCCTATTTATAAACCGTGCTAAAACACCGTGTATAACAAAGATTAGTGAATTTCCTTCTTTAAAGGAAGAAATAATGTAGGATTATTTGAATCCGAACCTCTATAAATTCTTATGTTTGTTTACAGCTTTGCTATTATTTTCTGCTAAGTATTTGAAACCCAGCTACCTCGATAGCTGGAGTATAAATGGAACAAACTCTAACTGACTAATCGACAAACTATTTTAAGAAACCCAGCTATTTATTTCAAAGTCAGCTGAGATAAAAGAAAATTCGTCTCTCACAATTGTGCCTAACGCTTCCACATCATCATCACTATTATACATCTCTGATTTGGGACCAACACTCTTACATCCTCTCTTTCTTCTAAAACTGAGGGGAATTCACTATTAACTTAAAGCGCGCGATGTTTTTTAACACAACTTATAATAAGTCAATCTTCTTAGTTGTCAGGCATCGCCGCTCAAGGACTCAAGCATGGCATAGAACGAAACAACAATCTCCTCCTGATTTCTGCTCCACGTCCTTCGTAGGTTGAAGGTTTGAGTTCCCTTCAAGAACGAAATATAGTTTTTTTGGTTCTTACAGGCGAGTTTCTCAAATTCTCATGGTGTAGAATCTAGACGTTGACAAAATCTCCTTGAGTGTGTGGCTTGATATATCTTTTTGCATATTATAGTGGGTTGCTGTGAGCTTTATTCTTCATGATCTTTTTCTTATGTCAAACCCCATGTTTCTTCTCATCTCATACGGTATTTATAGTTCCTTCCATAAATTTGACTGTTGGGATGGTGTCAGGTATCTGTTACTCACATTCTTGACTTGTTTCTTTAAAACTTCTGCTTTTTGCTTTATTGCTGACTCGGATCAGCTGACTATATTCCTCGAGTGTCGTAACTAACTATGTCTTGTTTCCTTGATTGACTCAGTTCTCAGCTTTTTCCCTAAAGCTGGTCAGTTGGCTGGAACAATTTTCCCCTTGAAACTGTCACTTGGATTGTCTCGAAACAGTCTTAGTTTCCTCCTGAAACTGAGAGTTCCGAAGTCTCGGAACGGGATCTTCTATCTCAGTTCTGGGTTTATACGATTGAGTATCTTTCTTAAGTTTTGATCCCTCATAGCTGATTTCGTTATCAGTTCCAGTCTTCTTCTAATCTTGGATTCTTTTTTGGCCTTCAACTCTTTGATCTTCAATTGTCATATTTTTTACTTAGTGCTAAACTATTACAAGATTTACATGCTATTGGCTAGATCAAATTAAATCTAAAAAGGCTATTATCGTCATCAAGAGTTTACATCAGTAAAACTATACATTATTCCTAACACACGACCACAACAATAAATTCAAATAGTAATTGGGAATTGAAAAAGAAAGTCTGAAAGAAGTACACTTTGTTGCTCGGTAAGATTGCTGGTATTGTTTGAATATTTGGGAGAAGGGTTTTGATTTGGCTTGAGGGAGGATTTCTATAATGGCATCAAAGTTATGGGGATGGAGAATTCTGAATAGTTTGAAAAATTTTTATACGTATACCACTAATCCAATTTGAGTCCAACCAAAATAATAAGAATAACAATAACATAATTATCACGTATAGGACTCCGCTATAGTGATAATCACCTCCAAAAAGAAAATTGGGATCGAATCTCGTCTATTTAGATTTTAGATCCGCAACCAAGATTGTGTACAATTTGCTACATTGGTAAAATGGGTCAAGATTTTGATATTTTTGTAATATAAAATATATAATCATATAATGTACAATAAATTACGTTGTAAAATAAATCTTTGTATGTCAAAGATTATATCTTCCTTTGTTAAAATTTTCAAGCAAACATATTCAATATGAATTTTGTTTGAAAATTTATTAAATTAGCTTTATTTAAAATATGATATAAAAAAAAATAAGTTAATTTTAATGAGTAATCATTGTTTAAAGGTAGAGATGGAGGAAAAAAACCTTATCCATATTTATGTAATTGACCTTAAAAGTTCAATAATGAACAAATTAAGATGTGTATGAAGTATGTATAGTATTATAATGAAGCATGTATACACACAAAAATTACCCAATTTTCCCCAATATTCAATTAATTGTAACTTCAACTTCTACATGTGACACAATATGATGCATTCTTTTTTTTAGATAAATGACTATTATTAATTCTTTGTTTTCTCCTCACAAGTGATGATTATATGACCCAAACCATCACCTAAATTTTGTTGTTTAATACACAGAAGCACTGGCGGACCTATGCTCAAGATTGGGGGGTACAGTTGTACCCCAATTTTTTTTCAGTATATATTTATCTATTTACTTTTTATAATTTATAAATTTTGAATCCCTAATTCTAAATTTTTTTGATACGTCATTGCACAAAAGAGTATCGCATATATCAATAGTAAATCATAACTGATACTTTAGAGCGAAAAATGATCACGAATATAAGAATAAGTATTTGATAATTTCATTAATTATCTTGGTAAGAAAAAGTACAATATTATAAATAATATTGCCCAAATTTTCCTACTATAAAAAAATTTGTTAAACTATTTGTACCTTGAGGTAGGTGGTAGACTCATTTAATTATCTTATTAACATTGTATTGCGGTAATGTTGGTTCAAAAGCACCAAGTTTTCTGCAAATGAATGAACTCTGTAAGATCACTCTGATACAATTTTCAATGCACAAAAATGGCGTAAGCGTAGATAGAAAATGAAAGGGACACTCTTTCATTAAATGATCCAATACATCTTTTCTTTTAACAAATTTTCCACAAAATGACAAAAAACAACCGATGTATTCCAGAGTTGATTCAGATTCGTACGATCGTTACTATATCATTTTCATTCTTATGTACTCGGATAATATTTCAAATTAAAATTAAAGTCTCCTCATATTATTTCATTGAAGATATCAAGAGACTACGAAAGTAGAGAAAAATACAAGTTTTAAATTAAATGTAATTCCTAAAAATATTGTTAACACATCGGAAAGTTGCAAGCGCAAGTTGAGATTACATCTAAAGATAGAAATAATTTTTCGCCTTTTTCCATACTTATTTAAATAAACACCTTAAATTAAAGAGAATAAAAATATTTTAAATTCGATCTATTACTTGTGTGATTTATATTGAAAACACAGTGTGTACACCTTCCTAAAATCTATCCTAAACAACAACAAAAAAAAAGTGCTTTTTACTCGAACAATTACACAAACACAATTCTAAAATAAAAAAATAGGTTTGACACAAAAACCAAACCTAAATTTGCTCTTACAGTATAGCAAACTCAAAACTTCTTTAAAAATTACAATTTGACCTTAAAAATTCTTAAACCACAATTTTGTCTTTATTTTATTTTATTTTATCTTTTTGCGTTTATAATTAGAATTATGTTTACTCCATAATTTATTTACTAAGATTGGTTGAAAAAATTTAATTCATTTTAATTTTATTTAAATCGTTATATTTGTATATTAATTTTCCGTGTGTTCTAAGTTAAGATAATAGTTAAGAGTTTGATACTTTAAAAATTAAAATAATTATGGCGAGAATTTCTTAATTAATAAAAAAATTATATTTTTTAATAACCAAGTGTTTCGTAATAAGTTACTTTGTTTGGAATTAATAAATGAGTGTAAATTGTAAATTTGATAAATATATCGGTAGTATTTGAAAAATATAAAAAGTTTTAAGTTTAATGCAATTGGTTGGAAATTACTTACTATTTGATGTGATATTAACGTTTGCATGTAGTGTTTGTTATCGGAGATGTTCTTGTGACACCATTTTTCCATATTGAGTCATCATAATAAATCAACTTTTAAATTTTGTTGTATAAATTAGTAAATAAGCTAATAAAACTTTTCAAACAGTGGAGAAAACGAACAAGAATCTAATTTGCGCAAAATCATCGATTATTTTGAAGCTTTCCTTGAGAGAATATCGTAATAATTGATATTGTTTGAAAAGAAATATCACTACCTAAGTGATTTACAATTAAATGCAACAAAAGCACATCTAGTTCATTAACATCTTGGAAATATTCTGTCTATTATTGGAACAATCAAACCAACTCTCATACGAGCTCCCAACGGTTCATTCATCTGGTTGTAACCAAATTTAAGTCCAATTAAATGCTCAAAGGTCTCAATGTGAAAACACAGAACCAGGGGCTAATCTTCGAATTTAAACTAACACCTGATGTGAAACTTACATCATGCTCTTCTGATAAAAGAAAAAAATAATTCTTTTTTCCCCTATTGGAATACAGATTAATGCCAAATAAATCACAATCCTCCCA
This sequence comes from Ocimum tenuiflorum, assembly GCA_001278415.1. Taxonomy (NCBI): domain Eukaryota; kingdom Viridiplantae; phylum Streptophyta; class Magnoliopsida; order Lamiales; family Lamiaceae; genus Ocimum; species Ocimum tenuiflorum. The sequence goes on along the minus strand of AYJT01034304.1, from coordinate 6,345 downwards.
GAGGAACAATATAGCTTAACTGAAATAAAACACAATTCGCTTCAAATCTTAACATCGCGATAAACAAATCCAAAACCCTAATTCAAAGATCAATAACACGAGACAGCTTCTGGATACGGTTCAACAAGAAATCTCCTTGCTTGATGGTCGACTGGTAAAGGGCGTTCTTTGCATCGGGTCGATTGGTTTCTAGTACACCCGCAACTTTGTCTATCTTGCAATGTAGCTTTCCGGCTGCAATGAAACGAGAAAGCTCGCTGCAAAGTAAACGAAATGCGTCAAGGCAACAGTGTTGAGAAACCTAAGAGTTGTGTGTGTCTTGACAGAAGAAATTTTAGCAACTTACAGATCAATGAAATCCACCGTCACTCCAAATGCTTTTGCCATGGCTTCAATGGTTACACTCTTGTAGGATTCCAAGAACTGCGAGTAAACAACGGTTCTAATCTCCCTCATGTAGTACCGGAAATGTGGGTGCAGATAGCGGTCCAACTTGATATGCTCGGTCAAGCCAGCTGGATAACCATCACAGCAGATATAATTAGCGGAGTAAATGTGTACCAAGATTCTATACCCCATCTAAAAGGTTAGTTGCTAGAAAAACAAGAACCTTGATGGGTATACTTACCAAAAGCGATAAAGAACGATTTATACTGGCAATCGTATAAAGAGTTGAGAAAGTCCGATAAGTACGGTATTTTGCCAATGACAGTCAGAATTTCTGGGGCGTCCACCACCTGCCATAAATCAAACCACAAAGAAATGTTTGTTGATTAATTAACAACTTAGATTCTTCAGAGGTGGGGAGGATGAAAAACTTATAGTACACATTAAATAAAGAAATTACAAAAAACTTTACAAGGCTTTTCATCCTTTACTTAAAACAAAAACTTTTAGTGGCACTCTCTAGACAAAATTTTCATAAATGGTCTGGCACGCAATGATCCCTTCATAGAAGGAACTACCACAAGATGTGCCCAGACATTAAAGCCACCACTCCTAATATTTCAATTTAAGATGCATTACCAAATAATTTAGATTAAAAATACTGCAGATGAAAAATTATCATTTGTAGCTATCATTCTAATTATTCAGCAACAATCACCACTTTGAAAGTGTACGGATTTAGAACTAATTGTAACTATCAAAACAAAAAAATCCTACGAAACATGTATTCTTCTCCATTACTTGTGAAAATGCAAGACACTGTTTCACAACAATAAAACAAATACTAGCATGGCATCAAATCATCAATTTATTTCTGGGGTGGCCTTATACTTAGTATGACTTAGAAAAGAATACAGTAAGGAAAAAAAAAACCAATGTCTATTGATTCTCTCAATCGAAAGCAATACAAGTCCAACTACCTGATGTTCGACAAATACAAATGAAATTATATAGACGCACACAGCTCTTTTCTATAACGCTTTATTACTCTCAAGTCTCATCTACATATTACGGAGAATTATACATGAATTTTTATAATATAGTGGGTCTGATAACTATGAAGCATCAGATAAATAGTTCTTCAAAATGATACGTTTAGAGCCCTAAACATGAGCATGTGTTTTCTAAAAAAAATTCAATATAAGAAATCTCTCTATTTTTCCAACTAAAATGATTCTTTGAATTTATATTGAAGGCAACACGCTGAGCAGCACTTTCAAACTCACTTGTTCAGAAATTAATGGAAAACGCTGTGGCAAGACCAAGATAGATTCATAATCTAGTTAAAGCAAGCCATTCTGAGAAAGAAAACAAACCTTTTGCTTCAGTGAAACTCTATCCAAGGATATGATGCTTGTAAGGACAGTATAAAATATAAAGGTGTCATAGGGGAAGAGCTCGTAAGTTGTGAAAGTTGAAATAGAATCCAGGAAAAGTGTGGCTGCCTTCTTAAAGTTGCGAGTTGACATGCAATATAAACCCTCATACACCTTGAGACGGTTCTTCCTCTCCCAATCACCACCCTCTTCAAACAAGCTGTAATGTCAAAAGTGAAACCGTTGCTAAACATAATCAGTACATTAAAAAAGAACAAGCTTGGGAAAAAATTGTATCAAAAAAGAACATAATATTGATGCTTACTTCTTAGCTTTGTCAATACTTTTAGAGATAAGATCAAAGTCCAAGTGAAAGAAACCAATTTGTAGTGTGTAGAATACCAAATCCATCTTTTGTCCAATTGCAACAGTCTTGCTCTCTGTTATCTTAAGTTGTTCCAGTGCCTTTTCCTGGATATTAAAGAATATAGAAGAAATTCATACAGAACAAAGAACTGGAAAACAAAGAGTGTTGAATGTACCTTGTCACCAATTCGAATGTAAAACAATGACTTGGCCAGATGAGCTTCCCTGACTTCACTTTCGCCTAAGTTCTCTTCAGCATCAGCAATCCTAGATGAAACCACATAGAAAAAAGCATTAAGCCAATGACACACTCAATACATCCTACTCTAGAAGGTCTAGAAAACCAAAACTTGAGTATCCCTCTATTCCTACTGTCCCATACGTGACAATTTAACATTAACCACACCTAAATAACAAAAGCAGTTATTGAGTCAACAAGCGCACAGAACCCTCCAGAGTTCAAACAATAGATGAATGTCATGAAAAAATACACTAAAACCCACATCAATGATCAGCTAATGATATTGTCTTAGCAACTAAGCCCATAAATCACAGAGATCTCAGCTCAATATCAACATTAGAAGTTAAAATAATTCAAGGAAAAGCAAAACTGACTTCTCTTCCAGCTTCTTCAACTCATCGTCAATCTTGGAACGCATCGAATCAAGTGCCTTCTGATCCAAATCCAAAACCTTGTTCGCAACTAGGGTTTCGTACAACGGAGCCATATCTACCAAAAATAATATAAAACAAAAATTCGATAACATAAACCATTAACATGAAAAAAGAGGATGCGATTAACTGGAATTGAATGAATGGCAGAGAAAATGGCCGAATTACCGTTGGCGACAATGAAGTTGAAGACCTCATCGCGGAGGCGGACCTTTTCGATGTCATCCACATCGTTCTGAGTGAGCAAGAACAGATTGTGAGCTAGAACAAGCTGCGGCTGCTGTACACCTTCTTCACCTTCCATTGATGAATTATTCGTGTTTTTTTTTTCTCTGGTGAGGGGGAATGAATCGGAGGTTGCTTGAGGAAGGAGGAAGGAGAAACAGAGACGAGGATCTTGGGTTTTGAAATTAAGCGAAGCCCATCTTTCTATTTATGTGGGCTTTTACAACTTGAATTCTTTTTTAAAAAAATTATTATTTAAATTTGAAATAAATAAAAACTGTGAATATGGATTTTACTATGTTGAGAATTGGTCAAACCCTCTTATGTATGATAAATTATTCGAAAATTTTCAATTGCATAATAAGCTATCGAAATTTTCAAATTACATGTCATATTGTATGGATTTTGTTCATATAATTGAAAATTTGAATAGTTTATCATATAATTGAGAATTGTCAAATAATGTATTATGCAATTGAGGATTTGATTTTTTTTTTAATTATCTACACTAAATAAAAAATGTAAAGATGAATTTTTACTATGATTGAGCGATCTCAAAATTAATAGTTCTTTTGGATTTTATGTTAATAATCATTTTCTTTAATATCTTAATGAAGCAACCATGCATGCCTTAATTTTATGTTAAAGGGCATTTCTTGCATTGAAAATTTTGTTCACAAATTGCATTGGTTTTAACTAAAAGATTTACCTATATTTTATTATGAAATTCGGCTAAGTCAATATGTTCCTCGAGAGTTTTAAATTTGAGTCTCTTATTTTATTGTGGACAAACAAAACCAAAGATCTAGTGAGCAACTGGCATACATATTTAAGTTAGAACGAATAAATTTTATTAAAACAGTAATTTGTATAATTCTACAGATAAAGTAACAAACTGATTTTTTTTAGTTGAAATATTATAATCGCTTTTGTAACCAACTCTCTCATTATTAAAGAAGAAATTTACCATAGGTTAATAAACTTATGGGGTTTTATGGAATAAGCACATTTAACTCTTAAGTCTTAACAACTAAATCGTCTCATTATTGTGTAGGATGAGATACCCTCTCATTCTTACGTGAGTTCATCCATTCATTTCACACTTCGCTCGATTGAAAGTCAGACAAAAGGCATTCTAATAGAAGTAAAAGTTTGGAAAGTGAAATATAATGACGAAAAACGAACAAGGAAAATAATATGAAATTAAAGAAAATCAAATCACAGATTTACATCAAAAATCTGCCCAGCTTCAAGTTGTACGCGTTTGTGTTCTCTTTTTCTTTTCTAATCTCATGCTCTAAAATCTATCTATTAAAGAGATTAAATACTTGCAAGAAACCCTAGTTACGACCGAGTAATAAAATAGAAATTCTAAACCTAGATAACATGAATCTTAAATAAATCCTAAAAAAACTCGCTATATTCTTCCCTGTGCGTAACAGTCTAGCCCTCAAGGCTGAAGTCCATCAAATTGTCCATCTATTAACGAGATGATGCTTGGTGCTGGAAATCCTCCTCAATAGATGTTGGGAAATTATTCTGAAGCATATTGGGAGTTTCTCCTATTTCCAGTTGTGTATCATAGTCATCCTCGACTGCAATCAACACCCACAAGGACTTGCTTCCACAAACATGCAGATGAGAAGATGGTTCGTCGCATCTATAATATTGCCGTCGCTTCTAACACTCAAGATATTCAGCATTAGATAAATGGCGAACACCGCAGGGTGTGGATCATGATCCACACTACAGAGCCTGCGCTGGACGGACCAGCTCCGACAATGGGAGAGCAAGAGGTATTCAGATCTGGATGAGTAGAGGCAACCACTGAATCGGAAATCTGCGAAGATATTGGAGGAAAAGAGCACTTCATAGTTGTTTTTTGGACACTTGTATAAGGGAAAAAAGTGCTTTTATGGCTAGGGCTCGTTGTCGACCCTATTTGTTGGAGGGCCTTGTGCCAGTGCTCAACCACTCGGGCTGAGCACATAGCAGTGAATAAAATCAGGGGCTTCCTCCCGATTAAGCCTCTCCCTAATATGAGTGCGCAACTTTAGAAGGAACATATTGTGGATATGAGTCTCGGTGAGTCCGTGTACATGTTCCATACGAGCCACAAAACCATTAATATAATCATCCACCAACCAGTTTGTGCCGTGTCCTACAAAGTTTCAAAAGGATCAGAGAGTGGATTATCATCAAAACGAGTCGAGAGTTCTCAGGTAAAATCCAACCACAACACATGCGGCTTGCGGCAAATCAATAATCATATCTAATGGAGTGCAACGCCCTCCATGGCAACTAAAGCAATATAGGTTTTTTCGACATCGAGATATAGGATGGAGAATAAAATATTGGTCAACTGAGACAAACCATCCACCGAATTCTCGCCGTGGAAGGTTGGAATGTCCAACTGGCGTGGAGCTGTAACAGAAATAAATTATGGCTACTCTACCTAAAATAGTTTAGCAGGAAAATCCGAATTAGAGGACTCGGCGTGGTCTGTACGGGGCAACCCCATTCCCGGTGCAGTGATCTTCTTAGAGAGGGATGTAACTAGGGGCATAATCGAACCAAGTAATGATGTGCTCAAGTTTGACTTATGTAATATCAAGTCGAGCTTTGAGCTTTATTATCGAGTGCTTGGATATTTACGAACTTAATCGACCTTTAATCGAGTTTTAATGAACTTTCTAGAAATAAATTTAAATTTCAATGATTATTATTATTTTTACAAAATAAATCAATTTAAGCGCAAAAACATTAAATTTACTCAAATTTATTCTTTTCTTATCAATAAAAGTTAATTAAAAGGCTTATTTATACTTATACCTATCTAAAGACAAAAATATAAGTTTAACCGAATTAATAATTTCATATTTCTTACTGTTTTTAGGTTAACGAGCTTGCTCACGAGCTTACGAGTCGAGTACTACAAAGCTCAAGTTTGAATCGTTTAGTTAACGAGCTTTACTAAACAAGCCCGAACAAATTTTTATCAAGTCGAGATCCGAGTAGCTCACGAGTAGCTCAGGTCATTTACATCCCTAGATGTAACTAAGACCTCCAGATGGGAAAACTAATCCCATTGAGCATTCTTCAAACTCGCAATCTCAACCGTAACAAAATTCAATCCTTTTCCACTGTATCGAGGTGTTCGGATGTGGAACGATTAGGCATCAGATCAAGGCACAGTAGGTCGGACCAAATTGATGAAAGTAAAAGGTTGGAAAGTGAAATATAATGACAAAATAAGAACAAGGAAAATAATTTTGAAATTAAAGAAAACCAAAGCACAATTTTACATAAAAATCCGCCC
>AYJT01034303.1:0-13696 GCA_001278415.1 Ocimum tenuiflorum | reverse complement strand
CTGATCGTATGTTCTAAAATCTGTCTATGGAAGAGTTTAAATAATAACAAGAAACCCTAGTTATGGCCCATTGGTATTAAGGCCCGTGAGTGTTATTTCAAACCTAAATAATAAATCCTAAATTTATATAACATAAATCTTAAATAATTCCTAACAAAATAAATACTAAAGAAACTCGCTAACACATTCATTGTCCATGCCTATACATTGGCAATTATTCATTAGTTAGGGCGCTATTTGTCGGCTTTCGCTTACTACTACAGTGTGAGGCGCCCTACTTTAATGCCATTCGTAACACCCGAATTCATGAGGTTGGGAACCGTAATGATGCAATGGTATAACGACTCCATCAGCTCCTTGGGCAATGCTATACAAAAGTGAGTGCAAGGAGGACGTCATATCACTAGTTAAAGCATAAAATATCTCATGATTGTATAAGCAACCAAATTGACTTTTTTTAACAATATGAGATAAGTGTTTGGCCGAACCGAGAACAAATGCCAAGAAGTGAGTACAAGTCATCATCATGTGTTCCGTGGCATGATAAGGTGTTAGCGTTTTTTTGGGGAGATTGCCCTTTTTTACACGTGATCACCAATTTTATAAGGTGCGAGCAGTGACATTCTTGGCCTAGATGGAGAGTCTTGTTGAAGGTAAAATTTATCGTCATTACTGATAATAACAGGATTTGTTGTCCAGTCATGCAACAAGAATAATCAATTTTGATACGACATAATAACCCACAATGTAACATATTATTGTTGAATCTTAACACAATAAGAACAGTAAAATTTCATACCAAATCTAGATGAAACATGCCATTAATCGTATCAAACAAGATACAGATAACCCGTTAACAAAATCTACACATTAATATCTTAAATGCAGTTTTTATCATATTTTATCATGACATGAAATCATTGTCGTGTTTAAGCTCAACAGATTGGATTCAAATGCTTGTCAAGTCCTTTTAAGGCATATGGCTTTGATCTTATCAGATCTAATCGTCAAGAAACTAGTACACTAGACATCCAATCCGACCCCTATATTATATGAGTTGCAAACTATTCTTGGATCATTGTCTACTCAAAACCCTGAACCACAAATCAAGGACACAAGAATAAATACAAAAGGGCAAACTTCTATTGTGTTGACTAATGTAAAGGAATGTACAAGGAGCTTCTTCTCCTCCTAGGAATTTAAGAAAGAAATCTTAATATTTCTATTTGAAGTAGTTGGAAATAGACTAATGTTGTTGGTAGTTGATGTGTTGTGTGTTGAGGATTCAAGTGCCCGAGAAGCTTGGAGACTCATCTCTGCATGCACTTGTAAACATGCCACAGCCAGCTGCATTATAAGACAGAAGCCCCGTCAGAAGATGACACAAAAAGCAAAAATAAAAGCTGCATTATAAGACATCAAACATGCAATGAGCACATACCATAGTCGGTAACGTTACCATACGCGAGGATCTAGTGTATTTCATGTCACTTCAAGCGTGTACAATAAGAGTGAATTGCATTTTCACTCCAACAACAACAATCCCATTTAATTTTGATCCAAATAAGTGCACTCCCAGTCCCATACTTGCATTTTTAGTACCACTATGAATGATTTTTTGCACTTTTAGTCCCAAAAAAATACACACATAAAACGTAACTTCACTCTCGATAGTATTTTATAAGCGACTTATCTTGTTATGAATGAATTACATAATTGAAACCGCGAATACAAGTTTTTTAAAACTAAAAGTGCAGAAAGTCAATAATAATGGAACTAAAAGTGCAACTATTGGGATAAAAATTAAATGGGATTGTGCCCTATGAGACCAAAAATATAATTTATTTTGTATAATAACATTCATCTACACACACATAAGGACATGGGGTTGAGATTCCATAAAAGTCATACAAGTTAAATAGGAAAAAAAATCTCGTCCATTTATTTGGATAAAATCTAAAAAGCTGTAAATCGAACTAACAATATAAGATATACATTATTCAGAATAACGGTATAAATAGGGTGGAGACCACGTGATATCTTATAAAAAACAGATTGGGACCACATCAACATTTATCCGGGCGATTGTACGAAGATGCATAGTATAGAACTGAACAAGCATAATTTTTTTTAATTGAATAAGAATTATTACTGAACTAGGTACATAATTTATGACATGTTTGTGAACTAAGCAAGCATAAATATGAACTATACAGGTATGATTAAAAATGTTGAGAGTGTAAATTTAATTATATCTCAATCATCAATCGCATTTATGGAAGCAGATACCAATAATGTAACAAAGGCTTAAGATGGCCTAGAGAGGCAATGCAATTTGAGGAACAAGGGCTGTGAGGAGAAAAAAGGGGGTGACTGCAAAATTATATTTGAGATCCTTCCGTTCAGAAAAGAAATGTGAATCCTATAAAAATCTTATGGCTAAATAGAAAACTTGACTGCATATTGCAAAGGTTTTCTATTAACATGTAAGATTCTTAAACAACATCGTAAACCAAATTTGGATATTTAAGTTCTCATCTTGGAAAAAAAAAACTAACGCTAGCATTAAACTGGACCTCAAGGATATGACTCAGAGACAAAGTAGAGGAATGTAGCTTAAACTAGTGTAGAACCGGACTGTGTACAGAAGAAAAGCTTTTAGTTCGAACGATCCGACACATTTGAGCAATTACAAGACCTGACCTATGTCATGTAAGTTATGTTTTCGAGTCACAGAAAGATCCTATAAACAGCATACCACAGCATGCAGGCTGACTCAGCAAATCAGTGGAGTGATTGCATGAAAATTTCAACAGGAAAAAAAAAAAGAAAAAAAAACTCATTCTTACTGTGTGGCATTCTGTGTCTGTATCCAACTCAGCTACTTTTAGTGCCCATGTGTGTACCCAGTCCAGCCCTCCAGAAATTTCAATATTTCCTTCAACCACCGCAGATGCAACATATGTAGGATGAAGGGCCAAAAGAACACACGAAGCTGTAAAAAGGACAGATCTTCTCACATATGCTTCTGCATGATGAGATACCTCCCTGTGCAATATCAGACAATGATCCAAGGAGTGAGAAACTCTAAGCGTAAAAAAAGGTCAATTCATAACTGACCCCGTTTCAAGGCACACGCAGAATGTAAATCACCTTGATCTTAACATGTCCAGAAGAGGGGCTGCCAGAACAGAAGCTTCAGGATGCATTGCTGCACATTTCATACAAACACCAAGCATGTAGATGAGTTTTCCTAAGACAATAAAATCCCTTCCTAGTAGATCGACACCATGCCTCTTTTGATCGTATCCCTTCATGGCTGGAAGCATAAATGCTGCAGCATATTGAGGAAAAATATTTTGAGACCAGTCCAACTGGCCATCCTGTGTTGGTCGTTGAAGGCACCATCGGCGTGTCTTTCCCTTCTTGACCTGACCTGCTTTGGATGGTAACTGTCTTATGTAAGAGTAAGACCAGTTCAATGGAGTTCCTGTTGAAGGAATCACTTTCCATGACCCTGCCCCAGGTGGACCGTCATTTCTTGGCATGAACCATGGCTGGTCAGAGGTGGATATGAGACTCGCTGGGCGATGTTCTGATTTCAAAATTCTAGCATTAGCAAGCTCCTGAGCTGCATCGGTCATTACATCCAAAATCATTATCCTTTGACTAATGTCTACATTAGGTGAATAAAGCAATTTGTGCAGACTGTCGAGAGATTCGAGAGGACTCGTGACCACCAAAGCCACCAGGGCCTTCTGTCTTTTTTCCTCTGCTGATTCTTCTTCTCCTTCAACAGCAGAGTCAGAGCAGCGAACCTGCACAAGAGCTTTACCCAGATCACCTGCTATATATTTCAGCTCGTCTGGTGATGCACGAATGAGCTTCTCAGCAACATCAAGGGCCTTTTCAACCTGCAAATCATCCACAAAGTTTCAGGAAAGGTCAACAACTTGAGCATCTTATTCCCCAGTGATAACTAACAAAGTCTGAATGATACTTTCGACTTGTTGGTGTTCTTTAGTAGCACACCATATTATTGCGACTAATAAGGCATATAATAGTAGAGATGGTTGTAAAAGCTAGCTAATCAACCTAAGACTATGTACAAAGTGCAGCACCTTACAGCTATAAAGACGTGAAATGTATGAAAGGTGTATCGAAGATTCTTGAATAATCTAGAACTTACACCCTCAGCATCATCTGATTTTCTTAGTGATCCAACCACATCTATCAACTGTGTGAACTTCCTTTTCAGATCTGCATCGTCATCAGTCAAGTCATAGGGTTGCAATGATGAGGTGCTTGATGTCTCAGAATCATCACTGGCATAGTCACTTTCTTCTTGGATGGCATATTCATTATTCAGTTTTGCAGGATCAATAATCTCATCTGGGTCAATTAGATTGAATGCTGAATCCTTGTCCTTCCTAGATTTTGAGGTATGGACCCCCTCTTCTCCACTCTTTTGAATTTCATTTCCTGACGCTAGGGTAGAAGAGCTTTCTCCTTCCCCAGTCTTCTCTTCACCGAGCACTGTGGTGGTGACAGGGTTCTTTTCGGGGGTTGCCAACCCAAAGTCCCAGTCAATAGTTTCTTCCTGACAACTATCATCGAGACATAAAGGATTATTGGGGTCTATAATCTTTGAAAATACTAAAGCAATACTGCTTGCCATTTTTCGAATCAAATGTGCAGGATTCTCCAACCGATCTGCAGGCAGTTTAAAATTTAGTATAATTAGTAAATTTAGACAAATAATGAACAATTTTTAACTGTGTGTGCGTGTGTGTGAGAGAGAGAGAGAGACAAATCCGTACAACTAATTCCCTGAAGAATTAAGTGCAGCGCATCTTTGGTTGCATCTAAATCTTCTTTAGACATCTTCTGCAGGCAAAGACCTAATGCAGCAGTTACATCTATAAATTATGTTAAGGTGCAAAAGAAACAGGATAACAGGTTAGGCATAATAAATAGACGGAAAATGATAAATATATATATATGTATATGAAATTTCTTCAAATAAGTCTTAGATGACACCAGAGGAAAATATGTAATATTTTCATAGTATAAGGTGGTGTACTTTAAGGAATACAGTTTATGCACTGCAAATAAAATCATCGCGAGCAAACAAGAAATTATTTCTGCCCATTAGACTGCAAACATGTTATAGGCTTATAGCTGATTGATAGTTATCTAGAAAGGATACAAACTTGCTGCTCAGTTGGAGATGATTGGACAAATTCTCTTCTAGACCATGCTACTATAAGACGGTGCACCGTGTCTGAGAGACTTCGAGCATTGTAAACTTTTGATGAAGAACTTTCAGGACATTCAAGCACAGCAAAGTCGATAATCCATCTCAAGCAACAGGTTGGAAACACTTTCCAGAGTAAAAACTTCTCCACAAAAATGAATCTGGACCCAAATAGTTACCAGCAGTAGACTGAATATCAACAACAGCCCAAAAGAAGAAAAAGAGAAAAACAAGGGGAAAAGCAGAAGAAGTTTTAATTCACACTTTCATTTGAACAAACCAAGGAGCGATATTGGAAAGGGAAACTTCTCTTGCACTCCTGAATGTTTATGGCAAAGTACAAACTAAGAAAAATATGAAAAGTGGTAAAAATATATACTTGGCAGAAATGGATTTAACTAATTTGAAATAGTAAGGCAGAGTACATGAAAGGTGTAAAAGGTCATTGCTGTTAATTGGAATTTTCAAGTGAAAACCAGACGGTAAGTTGCACCACTTTATGTACCTGATTGAAGGGTTGCGTCTGTAGATCTGACCAAAAAGCATCCACAAAATCCAGTAACCTTCAACCTCTTTAAGCTTTTGAGCAGCCAGTTGACGCAAGAGTTCTTCAGCTATTCTTTCCACTGAATGGGAATCATTTACTGCCTCCATAATCTTCAACCAAAAGCGAAAACCAGGTTTTGACTCAATTGTTTCACCAAAGGCAAGACCAGGAGATGGCGACATGATGCTTCGGACTTGCCTAATGATCTTCAGAATGATCTCACTTACCAGCACATCTGTCAGGATGTAAAATCTGTCAAAATTAGAGTTGTGCTCACATTAGAGCATGGGGATTAGCCGAATTGTAATTTCAGGCTTTAAGGATTTCAAAATACCAGCAGATCCCCGACGACTAATGCGGGTAAATACTTCTCCAGTAAAAAGTATAATTCCATTCACATGGTTGTCATAGGAAACAGATGACTGATCGACCAATTTCAAATCCCATTCCTCGGCTTCATGGAGAAGCTGACTGGTTAATCTTTTGACGAACAAGCTAGAAACATCAAGTAAAGGATAAAATCAAGAGTGAGGAGAGGATTGCAAATATTTAACAGAGATTGATTTTCCAGCACCCGGAATCGCATGTTGGCTTGATGTGAAAACTACAATTTCATTGCAAATTGATACCATGCAGGTCCTATGAGACTTCATTTCCAAGCATATAAATCAAACATCTTAAGTGAAAAGTGGTTTTGGTGATTGCAGAAGGTATAAAAATGTTTAAGCATTTTATTTAACAGCTTGAGATAGAGAACTTAAGCGGTAAGCTCTTCCTCATGAAACCGGACTTTTATGTAGACCACCATATTAGACAAGAGACTATATTTCGATTTCAAAATAAGGATACTGCGGGGAAAGTGAAGTTGGAGCTCCTCGTCTTGTTTTGTCAGGAACTGATGTGATCAGTTGTGAGGCTGCAGAGATGGCCTTCTTGATTTGCTCATAGTTGGCATCTTCAAATCGACGCCCACCAGCAAACTCTCTAGCCATCTGACATACCAAATCATTCTCCAGTAGACAAAGCACGAGTAATCTATTAAAAAGTAGCAATGAGTGGCAAGTAGAAAACTTAAGGCATATGCTTATTGATCGGTTAAGACACGCTACTAGTATGAAACATCCTTGTCCAGGGATTCTATGAAACATGTTGATATTACAACATATTTAATTCTCATGTAATTGCAAATAAAACTGCCATAAAGTAGTATAGAGATGAACAAGCACAGAAAGTGGGCGGCAGCTAATACTCCAGCAAACACTGATATGTGGGCAGAATATCTTCAAAAACTTTGTGATTTGAAAAATTGAAATTCCAGAAATTCATTCAGAAGGTGGATTTTCTATGACCTTGCAAATTAAAGAAATTAATGTGCAAAACTGTTTCTTCCGAAACTGAGTCCATGTATGGAACACTAAGGAACACATAAGATCATTAGGCAAGGTCAAGACATGATATGCCATAAACTATACAAATGAAATCCAAGAACAGTTAAGAAATTTAAAGCATAAGAGTTTCCTCCATTGGTTAACATGCAATAAAAACAACCATGATAATTTTAAAAAAATTACTCAATGAGGATCATACAACTTGAGTTTAAGAAATGCCAACATAGATCTTTATGGGTTTGAGGTCATCAAAATAGAGCCTGTATGATAGAGAGGTGGAACATGATAGAAATACTAGAATATGACTTTATGAAGAGATGGCTCTGAAACATAGCAGGTCATGAAAGTAAAGGACTTCAGCAGATTATACCAAAATAAAACGTTATTAAGAGGATTATTACTGTGTTAGAAGATTAAAAAATCACCTCTCAGCATTCGAGATCACAGCAGTTGAATCATAATTGCCACTTTCACCAGGCTGAAGACAAGGAACCACCACCTGAATGATCTCAGTGGCACAACCATTTAAAAAGAATATATCATAAACGTGGTTCCTTGCAGAAGCTGGAAAGCAGGCTAGCCAATTGGAAGCAATATCTACAAACCATGGAAATACTTTTAGAAATAAAAGCGACCCTTATCCTACATAGTAGAAAAAAGAAACATTGCTACAGTACAAAATAACTAACCAATATAACAATCTAAAGTATACTTCATTTCTTATAGATGCATGCTGTATATTATGAAATCCTTGGTTTTTTTGCAAGTGGTACAAATATAGTTTCCAAAAGCTAGAAGAGATCACATTCATACATAGAGAATGAATAGAATGGAGACCAGAGGACTTTCAAGATGACAAATACACCCATTGTCATTGACAAAAACGCTATAGACAAATAAGTGATGTATTTCAAACTATGGGAACTTAAGATACCTAGGGCTGGGGATTATTTTTCAAAAAATTGTGGTAAGTCACGTGATATTCATCCAACTACATGGTGACAAGAGAAATCACCCACGAAAAACTTCAAATACTCGATCCTACATTTTGTAAATACTAAAAGTATACACCCCCTCGAGTCAAAAACCTATCCACAGTGTTAAATGGCTTTGCTATAAATAACAACAACTAGAGCATATAAACTACTCATGCAGTATGCGTCAACCAGCAAAAGGGATTGTAAAAACTCGAAAACACATAACACAATTCAAACAAGAAGCCCATGGAATGAATCTATTTTAGAAATTCAGAGTGAGGGGAGAGAGAAACTGCTACCATACAACAACACTCTAGCAAATGCACGGAATCCAGACCCTTTGCAGAATACATGCCGCCATTCAGCTTTCTCGTCATCTCCGGCAACATCTACAGCACTTAACTGCACACAAATATAAGGAAAAACATTATACAACAACGCAGGCCATAGAAAAACTTAAAAAACAACAACAAAATCTCAACTCTGATCCCGTTATCTGATCCTAGACTTAAAAATAGGATAAATGCGTACCTCCTCTCTATATTTTTCATCGATGCTACCTAAATCAACCACAGAAATTAATAATATTTAAATTACAAAATACTGATTTATAACATAATATATAGGTCAGTGAAATGACCTGAAATAAAATCGGAATTGAGTGGGAAAAGACAGACGGCCAGAGAGTATAGAGCTATGATAACTTGGTCGACGTGCTGGGCGTCATCAATGGAGGAGATGACGTGTTCCACTCTCTCCAATACTCTTCTCTCGAGTTCTACCCTTTTCTTCTCGGCCGATTTCTCTGCCTCAATGGCCATGGTAAGTAAAAGTAGCAGTAGTAGTCTGGATGAAAAGAAAGACCTTTTAACTGCACAGATATTGATTTAAGAGCCGCCGGAAGGAGGCGGCGGCGGCGGCGTGGTGAGCGGGTGAGGATTTCCCACCGATTTTCTCTCTTCTAAAAGAAGTTGAAACTTGAGAAGAATCAAGACTCCCTTTGTTTTGCAAAAGTCATTTGTATTTTATCAGTTGAGAAGATAAAAAAAATTATAAATAGAATTTCTTTTTTTTTTTTTCCTTTGAAAACTGTGGAAAAGAGAGCGTAAAAAGCATCATTTGCTAATGTTGACATCTAAGAAGAGAAATCGACAAAAATTAATTTGATGATTTGATAATATTGGATTTGTAAATTTACTAAAACTAGCATGAATATATAAAGTTATTAATTTTGTAACACTTGCTCATTATATTTCAATTAGTAATAAGGTCTAATATTCAATTTTACAATCACGTTGCAGATTATCTAAATTTTTAATTATATTATTGATTATGCTCAATACTTTTAGATATGAGATCAAAGTTTTGTCATGTGGAACAAGTTGATTATGCTTGTAGAATTTGTGCTCGGGAGTAAAGATGTCAGTTTAAAAATTTTAATCATAATTCGATTTTAATTGACTAGAAAATTTGACGAGTACTATTAGTTTTCTATCGTCGAACAAATGTTCCATTCCAATTTACAACATATTAATTATAGTTTGTAGTGTGATTAAATATTTATAATGTAATTGAAAACTTGACCCAAGTAAAATATATCTTTCAAGAGCATTTTTAACTGTAAAAACGACTTTAGAGTACGTGCAATATTTATTATGAATAAAATAAATAAATTTTTGGAAACAAAATCTATCTAAAATATAAATATAAATATAAATTTAGAAAGTGGTATAGGCTTGAATGAGCTCACAAGTCTCAAATGATTAATACAACTTGGATCGAAAATAAATAATTTGAATTTGAGCAATCCAACTTTTTCTCAATTCCACTCTTCCGATCGCACAACATTACATCCAAAGGAAGCTTTGAAGCCTTGCGCGAGGTGCAACGCACTGTGGTCCAAAATTTCTAGGTGCCCCATTTTTATTTAAAAATCTTAATAAATAGATATCTGTACTATAATACTAAAAGAAATCCCAGCCATTACTGTAGCAATGGCAGGTAAAAGCCCTCCTAAAAGATATATAACCCATGCAGCCTTAAAAAATTTTCAGCCCAGCACCTCGTACCAAAGATCCACAAATTTTGGATTTTGAAAAATTTTCATTCCCACCCATATTGTCGCCCACGCCCACGTTTCCCAAAGCACCATTTCACATTTCAAAAATTGGTAAAATTGATTAATTGGAAAATTTTCAAAAACAACTGCCCAAAAATTTTATTTCCCATCATTTTGTCGCCCATGTTTACCAAAGCCCTCATTTTAAATTTCCATCTATTATAAAAGAGTTACCCAACCGTAAAAAAAATTTAGATCTTCATTGCAAGATTAGTAAGTGCTCATTGAAGATACATCTTCCTTATCATTATTATTCTTTTATTTTATCATTTCACCATATATATTTTTTTAAATCATCAGTTTGTTTATAAGTGTGACAAAAAAAAACATAGAAAAAATGGAATCAAAAAATACAAATAACTCTTCCATATCAAAAGTGGATTTCAAAAATTTTCATTCCCGCCCATATTGTCGCCCACGCCCACGTTTCCCAGAGCACCATTTCACATTTCAAAAATTGATAAAATTGATTGATTCGAAAATTTTCAAAAACAACCACCCAAAAATTTTATTTCCCACCATTTTGTTGCCCATGTTTACCAAAGCCCTTCATTTTAAATTTTCATTTATTATAAAAGAGTTATCCAACCTTAAAAAAAACTCAGATCTTTATTACAAGATTAGTAAGTGTTCATTGAAGATACATCTTTCATATCATTATTATTTTTTGTTTTATCATTTCACCATATATATTTTTCTAAACCATCACTTTGTCTACAGGTGTGACAAAAATACATAGAAAAAATGGAATCAAAAAGTACAAATAACTCTTCCATGTGGTGCAAAATTAAAGATCTACAACCAACCAAAATGAAGCTACATTCTGCCATGAAAGTAAGGCTTGTGAGAATGTATAAAGCACCAGCTCTAGGAACAGGAATGAGTTCCTGAGCATTGAATGCATATTTCATGATTCTGAGTTTAAAAAAATTACAATATTATCATTTTACAAAAGTGAATGAATTATTTTTTCCAAAATTATCGTTTTCCTTTTTTCAGGGTGAAAGAATCCATATATCAATTCCAAAAATATTCATGACAAAGTGGGATTCTTCTCTCAAGGAAGGGCACTTGTATGGAATAAAAAATTTTATGGTTATTCATAACTTTGGCAAGTATAAGATAACTACGCACACATACAAAGTCAAGTTTAATGCAGATATAGTTACGAGGAAATGCATCGAGTCAGATTTTTTGAGAAGAATATTTGTCTTCAAAACATTTAAAGAGAATGAAGAACTAGATGCCATTAAAGATGGAGAGTTATTTGGTAAATTTATTTTTTACATAATTATTAAGTTTAAAAAAAATATTTAACAATATACTAATCATAATTTATGATTACAGATGTAATTGGACCGCTATTAAACAAGCCAAATGTCCAAAGCATAACATGCCAAAATGGGACTCAAAAGGACATGGCTGAGTTGGTGCTTCAAAACATTGAGTAAGTTAATTTTACATAAAATCATGTAAATTAACTGTTTTTTTCATTTTTTATTTGTTAACACATTTAGCATTGAAGGGGATATCATCTTACATGTACACTATGGGGGGAGTATGCAAATGAGGTCTTACAATTGCTTGAGAAGAATGGACAGCCTAGCAATATAATCATATTGCAATTAGGCCGTCCATACCAAGCAGATATTTAATTTAATATGTAGATTTTCAATTAACTATTCACTAATACTTTATTATTTTTAGGAAAAATGATAATGCAAACTAATTATAATGCTGATTTACCAGAAGTTAGTGAGTTTCGAGATAGGTAAGAATGCAAAACTTACTTGCACCGATTGTATTAAATATTTAAATGTAATAAAAAAATACCTCTTTTTTTGTAGGGTGGTGATTGCTATTGATTTATGTACCATTGTTATTGGTAGTTCATTGGACAACTCTGATTCTGGATTCCCAAAATCAAATGGGAACTTTGAATTGAAATCAATAGATGATTTATTTTTTGCAAAAGAGGTTAAAATCAATTTCATACTTAGAGTTTTGCTCTTACATAATTTAAAAGATCTAGATTTATGATTTTGGCTGGTTATTGGTCAAAATAGAATGGAGTTTTTTGGATTTGTACAAGAGTTGTCAATGTTGACTTGGAAGATCGGTGATTTTATATATCATGCAAAGTTTGCAGCAAGAAGTTGAGTAAAGAGGATCAAAGTTTTTATTGCAAAAAGTGCAACAGACTAGAAAATATTGGGAAAATGAGGTACAATTTTTTATAAAGATAAATAATTATTCAAAATAATTTTCAAGAAATACCATAATAATTGATTTATAAAATTACAGGTACAAGTTGGTATTGGATGTGAATGATGAGTTGTATGCGATAAAGAGTGCATGCAAATTATATGGAAGTCTGTTGCTGAATTAATGGAAGACGACATCAAAATGCATGAGTTACTGGATTTTGTTTATCATGCAATAATGGAGAAAACATTTTTGTTCAAAATATCATTGAGATCCAGGGGATTTAACATATATAAACTCCTATAATGGAGCGAAACCAACCAGTGAGGTATTTTATTTATACTATAATACTAACATAAAATTAATTTGTTAATTACCATATACTAAATAAGTCTAAATTTTGTGTTCAACATTGGAGGAAAATAATATTTCTGCAGAAGTTATTGAAGAAGTAGCGGAAGTGGGGAGTGAATGGCTTGATGGAGGCAGGGTGAAGAGGTCACTGGCTGATGAATTTTCAGCCACGTTACCAAAAAAGAAAGCCAAGATGATAATTAAGAAGGAGAAGTGATAGTGATTTGGGATTTTGAAGCTTTATATAACGAGTAAAGCTCTACTTTCTAATGGACTATATTTCAATTGTTTATTAATTTGGTAAGGCCAACCATCTATGGTGTAGTTTGAAAGATCAGTCCATCTATCTATGGTCAAGTTCAGTCCATTTTGTAATTTGCAACTTATTAATCTAATTTAAAACTCACCTGCACACATTGATTATTAATAATTTTTATTAAATAATTCTTTTTTTTATTAAGATTATAAAAATTATAAGATTTGGTCTATTATTTATTGAGTTTACATATTTGAAAGCTTGGTAAAATAATATATAGAGAAAGTAAATTTCTTGTTTTTGTGAAACATAATTATAAAAAAATAAATAATACAAGCATGGTTCTGCCCCTCCAACCCAGTCAATGTTCAGAAAAGGTGCACCAACCTGCAAAACATTAAATGCACGCATCACGCATTATAACACCCCTATCTTTTTTATGATTTAATTTGTACTAAACTTATTTTATTTCTTAATTAGAAGATTTAAATGGGCTTGATGGAGTCCTGATATAAGCATAATAAACAAATCCCGTAACAAAACAAATAATTAAATAAAACTAACAAGTTAACTAAACTACGACTGCAAAGCAC
>AYJT01034288.1:0-10626 GCA_001278415.1 Ocimum tenuiflorum | reverse complement strand
GAGCACCAGGAGCGGTCGAGGGGGCCCACGAAACGGAGGTAACACCAACTGGATGAGCCTGCTCGATTCGAGATTTATCCCATCCTCCATCAGATCGAGCAGTGAATACTGAGATGTTTCCATCTGATGATCCGCATGCAAGACAGAGGCCCAGTTCGTGAGGAGCCCAAGCGATAGAATTGACGGATGCTTTATGATCATCAAAAACATGAGCCTGGGTCCACTCATTTTGATTGCCTTCCTTCCAGATTATAACCTTTCCATCGTAAGAACAGGAAGCAAGGAGTGAGCCAAACTTGGGATGGGCCCATGCTGTCTGCCAAACAGGTCCTTGATGACCAGCCAAGGTTGCAAGATGCTGACATGTCGAGCTGCTAACACCAATTATTTTGATGGTATTGTCTGAAGATGCTGTAGCAAGACGTTTGCCGTAATAATCCATTGCCACATCATGAACAACATCTTGGTGACCAGTTTCAATCTTTTGACCAGGCATGTTTAGTTTCCTAATGAAAACAAAATACAAGTTCCACTAATACTCAATATCTTGACAACCTCTTTATGTCTCAGGAGATAACTTCCTTTAACCTGCCAACAACAATCCAATAATAAATAAAATACACCAATTTCGCATTAGTAACCATTTAAAAGTGCAGAGTCGCTAAATTCTCGCCCCTAAACAAAGAGAGGGATTAACACTGTTATGAAAGGTCAAATTTGAGTCACTTATAGTATTTGAGTAAAATCCGAAAACATAAATAAAAACAAGGTATAAGAAAAGGGACAGAAATCAAGTGTAAAAAGGTCACGACATGATTCATTAGTCATTAATCAATGTATTGGTGATTTGGTCTAGAATGAAGGAATACAAGGTACAGATGACACAATGATTGTAATTAAGGAAGAGATTAGTGCAGACAATGTGTTATACACAAACAAGAAAACACCGGAACATTTTATTTGTAGAGGAATAGCAACTTCAAAGTGGAATTAGATCAGGAGAGTAGTGAGGTTAAAACAATCAAGATCAGTCTAATTATGAATCTCCCGCTTTAAATGGATGTTCCAGATAAAATAAAATAGAATTGATTAAATACAGTAACAAACTCATGGAAATAGAAAAGAACAAGGCAGGGGGATCCCAACTCATAATAGCTCCAAAGTAAATAATCAAGAAAAATATATCACTGACAAATTTACCAACCATAAATGACTATCAAATTGTTGTTTGTCCACTGCATTAGGGAATCTTATGCAAGCAACTGGGAGCAGTGAAATCTTCTCATACTTGATTGCACCGATTCATGGAAGTCTTGAGTGAGACTTAAAAAATTTTAAGCAAATAAACGAATTTCAGTTCTAGGCTTCCGGCCTATTAGAAATCAAGATTTGGAGGATGCATATATAGGGATAGAATATATACTCAAATTAGAGCACTGCCATAACTGATAACTGTTTTTAGCCTCTACTGCATTCTCAATTTGTACTTCTACTTTCATCTACCCCATACTCATAGAATTCAACGTAAATAAAATACCTTAGTCAACATTCATGATTGGCAAGAACATATAGTCAATTTTTCCTTTACTTTTCTATTGGAAGAAAAAATGACGAGAAGAAACAAAGACCTTACTCATGACATTTAACCATTATGAGAAGCTAAGACACATCTCCTACTTCCAATTCACTCCAAATCAACAAATGAGAATCATCAAACCACCAACAGCCTTTCCAATTCAAAAATCCAGGAAAAAAAATGAATTTTCAGAGATGAAATGGAAGTGTTCACCAATCTAACTACGGCTACATTGTCAACTGCTGAATAAGAAAGCCAGGACAGAAAATTCAATCAATGGATCATGATCAAGGAAAGACGATCTAATTCCAGAAGTGCATTGCGCAAATCAAATCATAAATACAGGAAAATCAACTCCGTAGAGAAAAAGGCAAATTAGGACTGACCTGAGCAGAAGAGAAACTGACTGAAAATTGGGAAATAAAAAATTACTTTTATACAAGACGACATGTTAAACGACGCCGTTGGACTTTTTCTTGACCAATTTGTTTGGGCCTTGTATTGAGTTAAATCCAATTTCTAATGGGCTGGGCTCAACAAACTGTACGGCTCTCCATTAGTTAATATTTGGGTGATTTTGCCCCGGCATGATTCAACAATTACTCATGCTAAGATATGATGAATAAAATTATATTTTTAAATTATTAAATATATTTTCATTTTTGTTTATATATTTTTTAATTTTTCAATATAAGTATACTATACGTTATTAACTGCACATCATATTATATATGTAAATGAATTTAGCAGAAATCAAAAGAGTAAAACAAATAAAAAATTTACGAAAAAAAAATTGATGCAAAAAAATAAATCAATTTAAATGATAAAGTAAAAAATTAGGTTTTTATTTGTTTCGAATATCAATTTTAAAGTCATTAAGACCACTTAAATTAACTTTCAAATTTTTTAGAAAAAATATAATTAATCTTCCCACGACTTATTAAAAAAAGTAATGTGCATGTAGAAGTAGAGATGGTGTGTACGTAAAAGTAAATAAAATATATTAAAATAATATTAGTAGTTATATGATAGATTAGTAAATAAAAAATTAAATAATATTAATTATGGTATGATAGTTAGTAAATAAAAGCAATTATAATAATATATTTATTTAGTGGTGGTGTGATGTATTAGTAAATAAATTAAATTAAAAAATAATATTAATTGTGATTTGATGTTTTTTTGCAAGGGAGGAAAATAGTCACATTTCACTGCTTGTAATATATATATTTTGCATGCATGGAAGTAAAAAATGAACGAATTTTCCCTCCAAAAAATAATACTCCACTACTTAACTTTATTATATAGATAGATTACTACGCGGTTTTACTATTCCATGGATTGATGACTTTTTTTTGGACGAAATTCATAGTGCTTCATGTTTCACCGAGCTTAACTTAAAGACTGAATATCACATAATCCAAATCAACATCCATAGAATGCCTTGTTATGCAGTCATGAATTTAACTCTCTATCGGTTATTGGTAATTTATTGTTCTTTATCTTGTTGATATCTTAAATTTATAGTCTCACCTTCAACTTTTGCTTGCACCACCGCCACCATCTTCTTTCTTTGTACACTTCGTCATGCCCAACTATTTGCTACTATAGCAAAGTGTACTTTTGAAGAAAAAAAAATATAAATAAACGAAACCTCAAATCATGGACCTAATTTTTGTAAGTACAACATAAACCAACTGACAAAAACATTCAGTCGAACAAGACCAAGCTTTTGACTTCAATTGAACTTATTTTCTAAAATTACGTAATTTGCATGTTTTAGTCTTTCACCACACCCGAAACATAAGTAAACACTCACACGCCACAAGTTTATAATTCAAATTCAACATCAACATCAGATATTACGTATAATATAAAAAATATTAAAGTTTCATATTATTAGTAATAAAGACATTAAAATTTATAATTTGGGTCGGCGCCACCTAACCCGGTCATCCGCGTGGAGAAATCATATTGAATTATTTCCAGTTGCCAGAATAAAAAAAACTTGCTTAAAAGGAGTTGCACCAAAAAGTTGTTGACGTGGGTATTTTATTTTTGTAACATTTATTTCTAAGAAATAAGGATAATAAATTGGAGCGTAAAAAGGTGCAATTAGAGCAGAGAAGTAGAATTGAGGAGACGCATGCAGAACCATCATCATGATGTTCTGTCTCTCCCCATACCCTCCCTCCTTTTCTCTTCTGCCCCCATTTCCTAGTTTATGCCCTTTCCGTTCCACCATTTTACTCTCATGCCACTCTTCAAAAATTCTCTCACTTGATGAATGAGGTTTACCCTCTCAGTTCTTGAATTCAAGATTTCATGCACGTGTATAACTGTTGTAAAGCCCTATCCGGGCATTGATCAAAAGCGATGAATATTGTAGTTTCATGTCAAAGGTTGGAACTTTTTGGAGAAATTGCATGGAGATGTAAATATGTGGAAAGTTGAGGGGTAATGTGTGTTGTGTGAGGGTGACCCCATTAAGAGGACAGAATAGTCTTGAGGAAAGTCTCATTCATCAAATATTCCAAATCCAGTCTGCTTGCTCTCTCTGTACAGTATCAGACAGAGAAGCTAAACCTACAGATACCATAGAGAGAGAGGGAGAGAGAAAAGTAAAAGCAAACGAGCCAATGGAAACAGCATACTGAAAATAAAAACCAATCCACAAAATGCAAGCCAATCACAAAAATCTAAGAGGCTCCACCAAAGCACTATCTGGGCTCTTCCCACCAGCAACACATTTTCATCTTTCATTTCAAAACCCCAGATCCATAACTTCCCTTTTTAATTTCTTTCCAGTTTAATTCTAGAAATTGTATATGTGTGCATGTCAGGAGAGTCTTTATTGATTGAAGAAAGTCTTCAGTTTTTAGAGGAAGGGGAGAAAAGCCTTGAATACAGCTATGGGATGCTATTTGTGGTTTGCTTCTTTGTGTTTGGATTCAGTCAGTGAGTTTCGAAGCTTCGCTCTTTGCGTGAAATAAGGTTGTCGTCAGGTTGCTGAATCAGTTATTATTAAGTGAAATTGGTGGTATTGGAGGAACGTTTGGTGGATGGATTCAAGAAATAGTTCTTGATTTTGTCTCTGTGGCGGTGTGACTTAATTCTAGGAGTGTTTTATTTTCTTCTGCTTTTGTTTGTTATTCACCAAGCCTCATACTTTAGGTGATCAACGAACCTTTTCTTATGTGTGGAAAGGCATAAGTTGAGAAAAATCCACCACTTTTGTACTCTTTGGTAGTGGGATAGTCCTTGATTAACAAAGCAAATTTGTGGGTTTGTGCTTGAGGTCTTAGAATATTTGGATTCTGTTAGAAAAATGGGTTCTTGGTATAAGCCTATAAGTGGTAGTGCTGTTGTGAACTAAATTGGAAGAAGTAGGTGTAATTGGGGGTGTGGTGGCTGAGGATTGATTAGTAACTCGGTTTAGTTAAGGTTGTAATTGTGGGAGATGGCCATATCTTGCAAAGAGAGTAACAAGGCAGCTGCTGCTGCTGCAGCTGCGGCTGCAAGCATGGATAATGGGAAGTATGTGCGTTATACGCCAGAGCAGGTTGAAGCCCTTGAGAGGCTATATCATGATTGTCCTAAACCGAGCTCCATGCGTCGTCAGCAGCTTATTCGTGAGTGCCCCATTTTATCCAACATCGAACCCAAGCAGATCAAGGTCTGGTTCCAGAACAGAAGGTATTTAGGCTGTGTTTCTGGATGGTTTTAGTTGATTCATGATTGGTTTTTGTGAGTGTGGTGGAGTGTCCTTAGAAATGCTAGCATAGTTAGTAGCTTAATTAATTGGGTTATGAGGTGGATTTGCAGTTTTCTCTTTTGTTGTATTTCTATAATTTTCTTGTTCTTTTATATTTCTCTTGTTGGAATTGCAGAATCTTAAATTGTTTTTCTATCCAAAATGCAGATGTAGAGAGAAACAGAGAAAAGAAGCTTCGCGGCTGCAAGCTGTGAATAGGAAGCTGACTGCTATGAACAAACTCTTGATGGAGGAGAACGATCGTTTGCAGAAACAAGTGTCACAATTGGTGTATGAAAACAGTCACTTTCGCCAGCAAACACCAAATGTGAGAATCGTTAATACTGCTTTGGCATTCTAAGTTCATGAAATTGTTGTTTTAACCCAATACATTTGGTCTAGTCTTGGGTGATATGGAATGACATCTGTCATAATTTTTAACAATGATGTTACATTTGTTTGCAGAATGCACTCTCTGCAAAGGACACGAGCTGTGATTCAGTGGTGACGAGTGGTCAAAAGCACCACTTGACGCCTCAGCATCCACCAAGGGATGCAAGCCCTGCAGGGTTAGTGCAAAGTTATAATTGTTTAGGCCATTTTACGATGATCCAGCTTACTTTAGATGTTTGTTTTGTGGCGGCTAATATATATCTCTATGTGCATGTGTTTTCCAGTCTTCTGTCTATTGCAGAAGAGACTTTAGCAGAGTTTCTTTCGAAGGCCACTGGAACCGCTGTTGAGTGGG
Source organism: Ocimum tenuiflorum (assembly GCA_001278415.1). NCBI lineage: Eukaryota > Viridiplantae > Streptophyta > Magnoliopsida > Lamiales > Lamiaceae > Ocimum > Ocimum tenuiflorum. The sequence continues at coordinate 4,548 of AYJT01034288.1, read as the reverse complement.
TCCAAATGCCTGGAATGAAGGTATCAGTTATCCTGAACTTTCTGGCTCTTTTCATTAATCTAGGCATCTCATTACTCTGTTTCAAAAGACTATCTTTTTTACTCAAATGGATACTGCAAATCTTTGGAGTTAATAAAGGATAGCTGTCACATAATTCTCACATTTAATCTTTATATGTATCTTGCTCTCTGTAAATTCAACTTAGCTTTTCAACTAAGTGTTTTTGGGTAAATATTGGCTAGCCTGGTCCGGATTCCATTGGAATCGTTGCTATTTCTCATGGTTGCACTGGTGTGGCAGCAAGAGCTTGCGGTCTGGTTGGTCTAGAACCCACTAGAGTAAGTGTTGTGCCTTTGAGTTTGCTTTTGTTTCTCAGTACTGAATTTTTGAGAGAGTTGTTTTATTTTTTTAAAATATGTTCCAGGTTGCAGAAATCCTGAAGGATAGGCCTTCATGGTTTCGCGATTGCCGAGCTGTGGACATGGTTAATGTTCTTCCCACTGCCAATGGTGGAACCATAGAACTTTTATATATGCAGGTACGGATTAATTGTTGTATATGGGTTATTTGTTTTTGGCCTTGATTCTATATTACTAATGGTGATGAGTTTTTTACATAGCTATATGCGCCTACCACTTTGGCGCCTGGTCGTGACTTTTGGTTGTTGCGGTATACCTCTGTCATGGATGATGGCAGTTTGGTGGTATGTGATCTTATAAAATCTTTTATATCAATGGTTTTATGTCATGTAAATTGATTCAATTAAAATTCCTTTTGGTTTTGCAACCTGGGCTCAGGTCTGTGAAAGGTCACTTAGCAACACCCAAAATGGTCCAAGTATGCCGCCTGTTCCAAACTTTGTGAGAGCGGAGATGTTGCCTAGTGGATACCTTATCAGACCTTGTGAAGGAGGAGGCTCAATCATCCACATTGTCGATCACATGAATTTGGAGGTAATTATATATGTGTATCTGCCACAATCTTCTTGGTCCTTTTTACTTTGTCGAGCAGTTTATGTACCATAAGTTTGTCGTTACTAACATATCAAAGAACATCAGTATGGTTGCCTTATGGAATTATCTTTGCAACCATGGCGCACAAGGTTTTGTTTGTGGCCAGATTTTCTTCGCAAAATGATCAGCTTCTGCTTTATCTTACTGTACTAATGTTTCCAAACATGCATAGTGAATTTTGGTAGATGAATTACTGCCTTTCCTACTTGTTTGTTCACAACTTAAATGTCGGTGTTGCCATTTATTTATCAGGCATGGAGTGTTCCTGAGGTGCTTCGCCCACTCTATGAATCATCGACGGTGCTTGCTCAAAGGATCACAACAGCTGTAATAATTTGTGCAGCAATTTTAATACCTAAAACATTTCTTTGAAAGTATGCTTGTGCTTTACCCTAAATAGAGGTTTCCCTTCTGTTTTTCTTGTCTTGTAGGCTCTTCGCCAACTTAGGCAGATTGCTCAGGACATTTCACAGTCTAGTGTGAACAACTGGGGCAGAAGACCGGCAGCTCTACGAGCCCTCAGCCACAGGTTGAGCCGGTAGGATGTTCTCTCCTCCATTATGTACCTTTGTTTTGTTCTGTGCAATCGTGAATCTCATATAATTGTTTCAATCATTATCAGGGGATTCAATGAGGCGCTTAATGGGTTTAGCGATGAGGGGTGGTCGCTGATAGACAATGATGGTGTGGATGATATCACAATTCTAGTGAACTCGAATCCAGATAAATTGATGGGCTTAAATATTGCTTTCACAAGTGGATATAATTCCATTTGCAGTTCTATCCTGTGTGCCAAAGCCTCTATGCTTTTACAGGTCAGTAAGCTCAATGTGTAATAATATTTGCTGTCTCTCTCTTTCCTCATTGGAAGCAGTTCCGGAAAGTGATGGAGTATTTTTAGACTCTGTTGAGCAAAAATAAGTCGTATCATGATAGGGGTAAAGGGACGTCTGATAAGTTCCGTTACTGAGGCACATGTCTCTCTCATCTTTCTAATGTGATACTTGTGAATTGTGATAGACTAGCATGAGTTACACCCTAATCCAGTTATTAAGGGATCTATTCTAGCTAAACTGACCAAGATTTCATATATGTGCATGATGTTATGTTCCAGTATAAGATGTTAAGTGTACTAGTTGGAGTGAATTCATTCGTCAATCGTCATTCATCTCTTGGAAATCGATAATATTTCATCTTTAAATTGGTCATGAAATTTTGGCATTGTCACTGTGCTAATAATTTTCATTGTTCGCAGTTGCCTTGATTTCTTGCTAGGGAAAATGAGTATTTTTCACGAACCTATGTCTGAGTATTTGTGCCCTTGTAATCATGATACAAATTTCTTTACTTTTGGATCCAGAATGTTCCTCCTGCGATACTGCTACGATTTTTGCGAGAGCATAGATCAGAATGGGCAGACACCAACATCGACGCTTACACAGCTGCTGCTGTTAAAATTGGTCCCTGTACTTTTTTAGGCCCTCGAGTTGGTAATTTTGGGGGCCAAGTTATACTTCCTTTGGCTCAGACTATTGAGCATGAAGAGGCAAGTGTACATAATTGCTCTTTCACTTAATTGAAAGTATTGGTAGTTTTAGATATGGCACTATGCTTCATCTTGTTTTGTTACACGAATGTTTGAAATAATGTAATGCTTAATAGCTGCTGGAGGTGATTAAGCTGGAAGGTATTGTCCATTCTACTGAAGACGTAATGATGCCTAGGGACTTATTACTCTTGCAGGTACACATGTTAATTAAGAAATTGTTTTGGATCACTTATTTTAATCATGACATTCTTCACTCTTTGAGCTTAAAGGAGTAATTCTATCATTTTCTTGACCTAAATTTGCACTATTCGCTGTCTCATTATTGCACGGGCTTCTCTTTTTCTTTCTTTTCAAGGCCTATGCTTTCAAATATGATCGGAATGTGCACTCCATGATGTGGCGTTGATGACTATATTGCCCTTCCTATATATTTTGTTAGGATTTGATATTTTAATTGTAATGCCAACTCTAAATGGGAGTATGGCAATGATTAGATACCACTTTTACGCCATTCTAAGCTTATTTAAATTTTAGAAGTTCTACATGTTGCCTATTCTTAGTTCTTTTATTTGTTGGATTGGTGGTTTTGGTTATTCAGATAACATGAAATATATATAGCAATCAAAATCTTTTGTATTTTTGCAATAAAAGCGATCAAATTTTGGTAGTGCTGATCATAATAGGATCTTATTTATGCATAAATAGGATTTCATTAACTTGGTGAAACTAAAATTCTTTTTCGTCAAAAAAGGATTTCACATGCTTCTAATTTCTTATTTGTTCTTGCAAGAAAGGTCTGTTGGATATAATGAAGTAGAAAGTCTTTGAAATCTATTAGTTATATTTCTGGAAAACTTGCTGAACTTTGAACATGCTAGGAGATTGCACTTTAATTTTCGATTTTGTGCCTTTCTTTTTATCTCTTCCAACACTCATCTGAAAATGTGTATCAGCTCTGTAGTGGAATGGACGAAAATGCAGTCGGCACATGTTCTGAACTCATATTTGCCCCTATCGACGCCTCTTTCGCTGATGACGCGCCTCTCCTGCCATCCGGTTTTCGCATCATTCCTCTTGACTCGGTGAAGGTCAGTTATCAACCTCAAGTTCTTGTACAAAACAGAACATTTTTATTAATTTATCGATAAATTCATTGTTTGATTGATATGATTTAGGAAGCCACAAGTCCAAATCGAACTCTTGACCTTGCTTCCGCTTTGGAAACCGGGACATCAGGAAACAAACCACCAACCGGCCTTTCTAGCAACAGTGGTGGTACGAGGTCTGTCATGACAATTGCGTTTCAATTTGCGTTTGAAAGCCACATGCAAGATAATGTTGCGTCCATGGCCCGACAATATGTCCGTAGCATTATATCTTCGGTTCAAAGGGTGGCATTAGCTCTGTCCCCATCTAGTCTAGGTCCTCATGGTGGACTCCGATCGCCTCTTCGAACTCCCGAAGCGCATACTCTTGCTCGCTGGATCTGCCAGAGTTATAGGTACTCTTTGTAGCTCGACTTCTGAAGAAGAAAGGGAACTTGCTTTGACACACGAAGCACTGTCGTTTCTCTGGTTAAATTATGTGTTTCTTTTTAGGAGCTATATGGGTGTGGAGCTTCTAAAATCAAGCGGTGGAGGGAGTGATTCTATCCTTAAAGCTCTGTGGCAGCATTCAGATGCTATTATGTGCTGCTCTGTGAAGGTAGTGAATCCGATACCGATCTCATGTTTTTTTTACATGGAAAATTTTATCAACTCAGGACCTTAAAATTGGTTTAGTTGTCGATCTGGGACTCAACAGACGAATTCTCGATCAGGGAACTATATATCCCAAAGTTCTCAATTTAAGACTCAAAAGGTTCCAAGATTCCATTCTTGAACGGTATTAAAAGGCCATTCAACAGAAATAATTAATTCAAATCAACTGTCGTGTGAATTTTATGCTTCATAAGTCGATTCTCACTGATTGTCATCTTTAAACGTG
>AYJT01034277.1:0-15346 GCA_001278415.1 Ocimum tenuiflorum | reverse complement strand
AAACACAGTGCTAGATTTATAAATATTATTAGTGAATGATGTATGTATTAATAATTTTGTCATTATACATAAATAACTTTAATGAATAATATTAAAATAAATAAATACAAATCATATTTTGGGTGTAGATATGTATAACATTGTATACTAATAATATTAAAGAAAAACACATATATTACATTATTTATAGGTTGAATATTTAAAAAGAAGATTGCTGAAAAATAATAAGAGACACAATATATATTTAAAATATAGCCTTCATGCAAGATCGTGTGGTGTCCGAGTTCGGGCCTACCCACCATCTATCGGGCCCCAAAAGAGCCCAAACCGAATAGATTTGGATTTGCATATCGAGTTTTCCGACAATGATGTGGCGTTCTCATCCAAAAACAAAATTTGTGATTTGTCATTGAAAAAAATACTGCACGCAACTAATCTGACAATCAAGTCCTTTTTTTAGAAAAAAATCCTTAATAAACAATTATCATGAAAACGAAATCCATTCTCCAATAACAATACTTACGTTGCATGAAAGCATTAAAACAATGCATTTTTCATGTGAAAAGGACTTATATCGGAATATTAAATGCCGTCTTTTCATAATTTATATTTTTACTATAGGAATTTATAGTTAAAAAGTGTAGCACGAGAGGGGAAATATTATATAATGTGAAAATTCGACTGTTAATTATAGTAAGATTAAATGTCCATCTAGATTCAAAGAAAATATATTAATTGGAGCCTACGACTGCAGCAATTATTGGAGTGATCAATCAAAGAATTCTTTATAGCGTCAATTAGAAAAGATTGGCATTGTTATCTTTTTTATCTGATAATGTTGAAAATGCTGTCGATATGCAGCATAAATTGAACAATCCAAGTCTGCATGTTAAGTCATCTTCTTATCATAAACTGTTATTTTGACCCTTTAAATGAAACTTGTCAAAATTTAGATAAAACCACTAATAGTTCCAATGATAAAAACGAAATTAGTTCAAGTCATTAAATTGGTGGTGTAGTTATTTTTTTTTCTTTTATTTTTGTTGAGCCAAAATAAAAGGAATAAGAAATATAGTGTTTGGAGGTTAATTATAGGAGACAAAGCATCAATACATGCCTTAAGGTCCTATCTATGAATTTTATTCCTTAAATAGTTTACTCTATATATTCTGTGTTGCCTTTATACATGATGATTTTCTTTTTTCTGAATATGACATTGTGATTTTTCAGACTTATTGTTAGAAGGAAAATGATATTTGGTGTTAAAATGTCCCACATCGAATGTAAATCAAGACCTGTATTAGTTTATAAAAGTGAGGGTATCACGCTCTTATAAGCTGATTTTGTAGGTTTGAATGTGGAGCCCAATAACTAAGTTTAATAGTTAGCATATACATCGTATGTCAAATTTCCAACTATAAAATAAGATGCAAATAATTTCACAAAGAAACCAAAGTAATTAAGCAGATACAAAATCATGGGAAACAATTCACGGTCCAATATGTAAATGCTGAATGATTAAGTTGAATAAGATTGATTAATTCGTCCGCGTGATTCAATATTTATTATTCATATTAATAAATTAATTTATCCTCATTATGATAAACACATGGATTATCGAGAGTATAGACCAACTCCCAAGCGAAGAATAGAATCATTAGAGAAGTTGTCATAACCGAAAAGAATTTCAATAATCTAAAATTTGGAATTGCAACGTCAAAACGAACTAAACATAACAAATATAATAGATAAACAGTGGCAACAACAAAAATAAAAGGGAGTGTGCAAAAAAATATGTGGCAGATATCGAATTAATAATCAACAAATTCTGATCAGGGCTCTGTGTGAGCCGGAAATCTTATCTTATTAATTCAGCGATTTATGTTTTGCAACATTTGCTCATTTCAATTTTAGTTATTCGGAGGCACTATGAAATTTTTCTATGATTTGGACTGAGATTATCATTTGAGAGTGAAAGAGTAATTTTGTTAAAAAAAATTGTTTACAACCATCGAATTCTATATTAAATTTCTATCATATTCACAAAACTCATGGCAGATGTTATCGTTATTTGATACAAGTGCAAATGTATTGCAATTTTTGTCTTCATGATTGTCTCAAAATATTGGGTGGGTCTATCGAGACACAATTGGTAAGATCTCTTGTAAATAATCAAACTTGGCTCAACTCGAAAACAAAGTTCATCCTCGAAGACAAGTGTCCTGACCTCATTTATTGGTAAATAAATCTTCCCTAATATTTAAGAAAATCATTGACATACTTGAATCCATATTCGACCTTGAGCTCAGAAGATCTTCTTAGAGGTAATAAATGCTCTTTACTGCCGTGATTTTAGACTAATCGTAATAACTCCAATTCTAGGTCTCCAACAATACGTAACCGTTCATCCGACATGAAATATTCGAAAATCCGAGCTTCGAGAGATGTGAGCTCAATCATTACTAAATAGTTGAAGCTTCCTCTTTTGATCACATCCAAATCTTTAGAGATTCAATTTCAATATTTAGAACTTAATTCTTTTTTCATTAGATGCTAAATTTCATAAATTAAAAGCTATGTAAGAAATTAAAAATGTTGTGAAAGAAATTGGAAGTGCACACAGCAAACCAAACTTGAAACTTTATGAGGGAATTGAGCTGCTTTAGGTATATGCACTGTAGTGACGACACAAATGAATTGAGTGAGTTTGTTGAAGATGGAAATCTGCAAAAAATAAAAAAAGGCTTCGAAGCTATGATTATAGTTTTTTAACACTCTTCTACGCATAATATTACTTTGACGAAGTTTGCCCATTTTTATGCATCCTTTGCTTTTCTTACTAACTATTTAACATTTCAAGTAAGAAGAGTAAAAACTAAATCAAAAAAATAAGAAATCGACACGTTATCAAATACTCATCAAAATATTGTTGCTTTCAAGATATTGTTCCACTGCTAATTCACGTTCTTAATCAAAATTTTATTTTCTTTGGGAGGAGGATGTTGGTTGGTTTAAACATTGTACTCTTTTCGACTGTATTGTTATTAAGAAAAACTCATATCAAATTATTTGACGGATCAAAACTCATCAGATATATAATATGTTGTTTCTCTGTATATTTTACGCATAACGATATAAATATATAGATCAAATTGAAGTCAAAATCCAAAAGAGTCCAGCAATCTTTGATTCATTAGACGATCCAAAAAAAATACATTCTCTTTAAAATAAAGTTTATAAATTGCAACTTTAATGTTTACTGGATTGTCATTAAAAACTCCAAATATGACATTGAGTTGTTATCAAACTCGTCAACGAGGTAGTAGTAAGCACATTTTCCATGACAGGTCACGGGTTCGAGTCTTTGTGGGGATATCCACGTGGATTAATTTAATATTGTACTTTTACTTAAAAAAAGTTGTTATCAAACTCCAAATCGACATTTTATTTTAGTAAGGAGAGATTGATAACCCAATGCATTTTATTTTCCGCGTGAATTTACAGTTTTTATTTTTAGAATTATTAATCACAATATATTTAGTCAATGCTTCTTACTCTTACAACATTGAAAGACTGTGATTCGATATTTCCCCTCTCCCATCTCAAAGATGTATATAATATTCAATTGTAGAAACAATCCAGATCCACCTAGGATTTCGTATTAAGGTCTAAGATTAAATTCTAAATATTACTCGAATACACATTCGACAATGTCACGTATTAACGACGGAAAATCTAACAGAGGAGTAAGCTTAAGCTAATTAACGATTCTTGAAATACTAAAAGAGCTCTTGAATTTGCAAGTATCGCCACCCAATAATTTTTAAGTCAACCGGCCTTCTGATGACTTTAGTGGGTTGGTTGGTTGGGACAACACACAATTAATTTGGACCTAACTCCTAACTGGATCAGAACTAGGATTCATAATTTTTCATATTTTTTTTTCTTGGATAAAAAATGAAAGAACAAGGAATGATATTTTGCTTCCTTTTTTTCTCTTAAAAAACGGAATATGTTTTTATTTTATTTCATTGATAGTTCGGAAATTAAAAACTGTTAGGACATTATGTAGATATTATGTATGAATTCAACCAATGCTTGTTGAAATATTACACCAACAAGCTATGAAAAGGTTGAAATGAGACCACATTAACTACCAGTTTCCATATTGCAAGAAGAATATGGACACTCGTAACTAATTTTCTTATACAGAAATACATAAAATACACTAAATATAGAAATACCATCAATATAATAAAAATAAACGTGAGATGTCCTAATATTGTTTGTTTCTTTTTTCTTGGACTGGATATCTTGCTTTGTTTTCAAGTGGAGTATTTTTCATTATTAAGTTTTCCAACTTTTTCACCCAACTCGTTAGAGTTTGGAGAAATTTTGTTACACAAAGAAAGAAATTTGGATGAGACAAATTTCCTCGTCAGTAATGGTGACTGATGGCTCTCTCTCTCTCAAGGTCTCCTTCATAAAATCTTTATAAAGCAGTTAGAGCTTCCCATTTTCTCATGCACAAATAACCAAAACTCAACTCAAACTCAAACTCTCTCTACCCTAATCACAAATATCAACCTATATAAACTCCATTGTTTTTCTTTCATTTCATCATCAGAAGAAGCAAATAATAAAGGAAGAAAAAGGGTCAAGGCGCCTCTTATTTGTTTCATTCCCTGTTTTCTAGGGCCGGTTGAAGTGTGAATTTTGAAGCCATTTCAGTAGTCCCATAAACAAAATATTAGTCCCTCCTCTTTCCCTTCCACTTTCTCTCATGGGTTCAATCTTGAAATTGTTGAGAATCAGTATTTTGGTGATTACATTGCTGCTGTGGGTGGCTTGTTGCTCAGTCCAAGCAACAGTTTCGTATGATGACAAAGCCTTTATTATTAATGGGAAAAAGAAAATTCTAATTTCTGGTTCTATCCACTATCCAAGAAGCACACCTGAGGTAACATTTTAATCTTTTATTTTTTAAATTTTTTTTCATTATATTGTTAGTTGATTGTTGAAATATTTTGTTATAGATGTGGCCTGCTCTTATACAAAAAGCTAAAGATGGTGGATTAGATGTTATACAAACTTATGTATTTTGGAATGGCCATGAACCTTCTCCTGGAAAGGTAATGCGGACTCTTACATTTGTCTATTGCTGTTGTTTTTAATGAAAATAAACATTTTAAATGAACAAAAGAGGAATATTTATTTGTGCAGTATAATTTCGAAGGGCGGTTTGACCTTGTCAAGTTCATCAAATTGGTGCAACAAGCAGGCCTCTACGTTCATCTCCGTATTGGGCCGTATGTTTGTGCCGAGTGGAATTTCGGGTAATTATAGCCTAAGCTTAGACAAGAAATTAAAAAGATTATCTTGACCACTAAAATGCATGTGTCCTGTTTTTATGCTCTGTTATGGAAACAGGGGATTCCCTGTTTGGCTGAAATACGTGCCCGGAATCGAGTTCAGAACAGACAATGAGCCCTTCAAGGTTTGTACCACGCACACATCTTGTTATTGAGAAATGACAATGTGCTTTAACTTTCTGATGATGGTTTTGGTATTTTTGATGAAGGCGGCCATGCAAGGTTTTGTTCAGAAAATAGTGAGCTTGATGAAGTCTCAGAATTTGTTTGAACCTCAAGGAGGTCCAATAATCATGTCCCAGGTACACAAACACACACACTCGCACACGTATAGACGTATGTATAGTATTTTTTGGCAAATAAGTGTGAATGGGGAAAATGGCAGATAGAAAATGAATATGGGCCAATAGAGTGGGAAATTCATGCTCCTGGTAAAGCATACACAGCATGGGCAGCAAAAATGGCTGTGGCTCAAAACACTGGTGTTCCATGGATCATGTGCAAACAAGAAACTGCTCCTGACCCCATGGTAACCATTTTCTTTTTTCTTTAACCCATGCATACAGTGTTTTTGTCTTTGTCTAAATTAGTCCAGAATTCATTAACTAGATTTTGGTTTAGTTATATGGTTTTTTTTGGTTTAACTTTATATGACGGCTTACTGAGTTATTAGTTGTCTTTTTATCATAATAATACACGGAAAATGGATACTACGAAAAGTAAGTGTTAGCCTTGGAACTGAGATATTTTTGTGAGATGGAGAGTGTTGTATAAGGATAAACTGAAAAGTGCAGTCGACGATTCACATGCCTTTCTTCGTTGGTTTAAAGGGGTAAAGAATATTTGCTCCTTTCATATATATATAATACTGATTTTCATCATTAAATTCTGCTGTCGACCATTTGACCGAGTTTGATTGATCATAATCTCAGTTAAACTAATATGTAGGGCCACACTATGCTCTAATCATACTATTGCGGCGTTTTGCTTAAGTGAATTAAAGACTTCTAATGATTTGCTTGGATATTTATTTCTATGCAAATCTTTGATGATCATGTCTCATCTTTTTGCAGATAGATACTTGTAATGGGTTCTACTGCGAAGGCTTTCGCCCCAACAGGCCATACAAACCAAAAATGTGGACTGAAGCATGGACTGGCTGGTAATGAATGAAATATTCACTGTATGCATAAATATTTTCATTTTTCCATTGAAAATCTCATTGTTTGATCTAATTGCTCTGAGTCACTTGCATATCCATCAGGTATACACAATACGGTGGTGCGGTTCCTTATAGACCGGCTGAAGACATGGCTTTTGCAGTGGCTAGATTTGTGCAGAACAATGGCTCATTCTTCAATTATTACATGGTAAGTTTGCCCTCTTCAAGATATGGAGTTTAATGTCATATTTAGGAAGAAATAGGAGAAGAATTTGCAAATGATGAAATGTCTTCTTGTGTTGCTGTGGAACTAGTATCATGGTGGAACAAATTTCGGACGGAATGCAGCTGGTCTTTTCATCGCCACCAGCTATGATTATGATGCTCCAATTGATGAATATGGTTGGCTCTAATACCATCTTAGATTATTTCTAGTGCTATTCTTTGTCAAGCATCATTTCACGCATCTCAATTTATGAAAAAGGATGCCTGAAAGCCAAGTTTAAGTTTAGCCATTTCTCATGAATAGGACTTGTGAATGAGCCCAAATGGGGGCATTTGAGAGACTTGCACAAAGCCATCAAGCAATGCGAACCAGCTTTAGTGTCTTCTTATCCCACCGTCACATGGCCTGGAAAAAATCAAGAGGTGAATTGTCATTAACTCATTATGTTTGTTATCAAACTGCTCTTTGCTGTTCCTTTACTTCAGATATTTGACTAGCTCATAATCCTATCCTCAGGTTCATGTCTTCAGATCGAAAACTGGGGGTTGTTCGGCTTTTCTTTCCAATTACGACCCTACATTTTCCACGAAGCTGACCTTCCAAAACAGGCAGTATGATTTGCCACCATGGTCTATCAGCATTCTACCTGACTGCAAGACTGAACTTTACAACACTGCAAGAGTACGAAAAATATACTTTTTCAAGGGCATGTGAGTAAAGTTTGCATCTAAAAATTAACAATGGATATATATGTGGCTGCAGATTAGCTCAAGAAGCTCCCAACCGAAGATGGTGCCGGTAGTTGGTGGATTAAGATGGCAGTCATACAATGAAGAGACTCCTTCAGCTGATGAGAGCGACACCCTCGCCATGTCTGGCTTGTGGGAGCAAGTGAATGTTACTAGAGACTCCTCTGATTATCTGTGGTATCTCACAGAGTAAGTCCATCATTCCAGCATTTGTTTAATGTTCTAGGGAAAAAAATAGTGATATAATCATTCATTCTGATACAAATCCTGTTATTAATTCTACAGTGTAAATATAGCTTCTAATGAAGGATTTCTAAAGACTGGACAATGGCCCTATCTCACAGTTATGTCAGCTGGCCATGCCTTGCATGTTTTTGTCAATGGAAAGTTAGCAGGTCTATATAAATTCTTGTTATGTGAAATCATATATGCTTCTTACCTGTTGCATCTATAAACGCGTGCGGCTCTATGACAGGAACTGTGTACGGAGGTCTGGATAATCCCAAACTCACATACAATGGCTACATAAATCTGAAGGCTGGAGTTAACAAAATATCATTACTCAGTGTTGCTGTGGGTTTACCGGTTAGTGAAATGCCCCTCTTCTGTCTTGTTTTTCATCTGTGATGCTACGTTGTTCGAAACTTGAGCTTTGAAAACGTTAATTTCATTATCTCAGAACGTTGGTCTGCACTATGAGAGGTGGAATGCAGGAGTTCTTGGTCCTATTACTTTGAAGGGACTCAATGAGGGTACAAGAGACTTGACAAAGCAGAGATGGTCTTATAAGGTTGGGTCTCATCTTGTATAGAGCAAATTCTATATGAAATCTGCGTGTTATTAAAATTTTATAGTGACACTTTGCTTACTCTGAAACAGAGTGGTCTGAGAGGCGAATCGCTCAGTCTTTCTTCTCTGACCGGAAGTTCTTCAGTCGAATGGACACAAGGGTCCCTCCTAGCTCAGAAGCAGCCTCTAACGTGGTATAAGGTAACTTGTCCTATAATTTTTAAAACGTACTTCAATCTGAAGAGACTTGGTCTCAGTTCCACGAGACAAGAGTTTCAAGTTTGAATCGGTTTCATTTCTTACCAGACTACATTTGACGCGCCAGCTGGAAATGATCCATTGGGTTTGGATATGGTAAGCATGAGCAAAGGTGAAATATGGGTAAATGGGCAAAGCATAGGCAGACACTGGCCTGCATATATAGCGAAAGGGAGCTGTGGCAACTGCAATTATGCAGGCACATATTCAGAGAAGAAATGTCTCAGAAATTGCAATGAGCCCTCTCAAAGATGGTAAAGAGCAAATCCCTACTTGCATGAAAAACTTGCATAATTTCTTTTGACCAACACAACTCTTCGCGAATGTCAGGTATCATGTTCCGCGCTCATGGCTGAAACCAAGTGGCAATATGTTAGTTGTATTCGAAGAATGGGGCGGCGACCCGACAAAGATATCCTTAGTCAAGAGAATAGCATAATAATGTATGAGCAGGCAGTTGAAGCTGCTCTGTTTGAAGATTAGCTGCCTAATAAAAGCTCAAGATATCTAGTCTTGGAGTAAAGATTATTGATTGGTGGTGGGATTTATGCTTAAAGTTTCTTGAAGTTCGACAAGAACACAATTTGCTTCAGGGGATGACAAATTGTAAAGCTGTGTCATTCACCTGTCAGCAAATACAGATGATGCAGTTGAAAGCAAGATTCGTATACATACATACATACATACATACATACATGTATATATGTATAAACACACCATATATATTTGAATGTAATAGAGAATCATTTGTACATGCATTATTAAGAATATGTATAATCAAATGTTCAGCATTTTGATACTTCAGCTAATTGAAAAGACGAGAATACTAAAATTTTATGGAACAAGAAAAATTACTGGGGCAAAAGACTTGATGATACAGAAGAAACTGTTTGACGATGTCTTGAAACTTGATCCAGATCAAAATCCACCAAAAACTAGCAAACATCTCCCAATAAAAGCACTAAAATAGCAAGCAATGAAGCCGTTTATACATTCAATGCTTCACATATACAATCAAGATCCTTGTGGTTTTGAAAGACATCTTTCCCCTGATTTCTCCACCTAATTACACGGGTAAGAAGGTCCCTTCTCATAAGAAGGCCATCTTCATCGAGTTCGATTTCAAGTAACCGTTGTATACACTGCAATAGAAAACTGCATGTCTTCACCTTCACTTGGCAGACAAAATTTGGACCATCCTCTTCAGTAAACATAGAATGAGAAATACGATCAGCTACATCTGTTATGTCGAAGACAGTTCTACATCCTGCAGTAGCCTCTGATTTAGTGCATTGTTCAATAAAACTCATCGACAACCTATTTGAACCATGTTTCCATCTTTTGGAGCTTTGCTTGGGATTTTGAATGCCGGAAAACTCTGGGAGTGTTCCACTAGCAGCATAATGCAAAAGCAAAGAACATGCTTCTGCATTTAAATGACTTGGATGCAGAAGCACGATGCCCAAAGGAATTCTCCTTAACAAAAGGTTTTTGTGGATATTAAATCCTTCGCCATTGGAAGTTGAAAAACCGGCTTTCAATCCAAAAAGTTCAATGTAGTTGTCTCTGAATTCCTTGAACCAAAAATAAACTGCCAAACTATCCAGCTCGTATGAAGGTGTTTCATTCTTATTGAACAATTTTAGCTTCTTAGTCCCCTTCTCAACATTTGCTTCCTCATGGCATTTGTTTAGGCTGGAACACTTCAGTGACCATAAGTCAGAAATTTTGACTAGGTAATCAACCATGAGGACCTGATTAGATTCACTTATGGGGTACAGAATCCATGCAATAAACTTTGCTGCCTCTGCTGGACAGATTGCTTCCAGCTCATTATTCATGCAAGGTTTAATATAACCAGAGATGGATCTCAAAGATAAACTATCTTCAGAAAGGCTATTATTATTACAGAATATCATCATAGATGCAAAAAAGAACCAGTCAGGGAAGTTCATCACCATGGCCCTGTGTAACATGATAAAAATAAAAATTAACGCTATAGTCAACTATTCTTATTGTGCGGTAGGTCTGAAGACATACCACTTAGATTTATGATCTACTAAATTGATTGTTGCAGTTTTCCTGGAGGATACGTGCAATTGCCCTCCAGCTTGAGAATCTGAGCCACTTATCCTTTGGAGCAAATGCTTAAAATATTCATGGGATATTGGTCCAGCCAAAATTCTCAGTAAGTGATGCTCGTGGGGGAAATATGCAAGGGAGAATGGCAGATTTGAACCAACTTCCATGGATATACCCCACCACATTGGTCTGGATAATATATCAAGCATGTTTCCAACAATCTCACTCTGGAGTTCCACCAGAGAAGCCAAACCCCTGTTATTGAAATCCAAGCCTACCAATTAAGTGAAAAGAATATCAGATATACCACAGTACATTAGAGTTATTAGATGTACTAAACAGCATTCAGTCCTTCCTATTTCCAGATAACTATAACAAGCTAACACATCATCCTGACTTCTTAAATATCTTGCATCCGCCTGATGCTTCTAACAAACCATTTCTGATATGTGCAGTAGTCGAGTGATTCCCACCCAAGTTTAGTAGCACAATTATAAATTTACCATTTGCAATGTTGTCCAATGAAATTTAAAGAAGGAAAACAATTTTTGCATAAATCAATATTTGTGCTTACGTCATTAAGAACCACTTGTGCAAGAGCGACATGGTCTCGATGAACACTGATGGTGATATTACCAAGCAAATTATTTTGGATCTCCACTCTAGCCTGTCATATATTTCCGTTTTCAAAGAAAGAAATGGACGCTTGATCATTTCTTGCAAGACTTGTGTAATATCTTGCTTCAAGATCATTGGATCTAAATGCCATATCAGCAACCTGCAAAAAGTTTTTAGAAGATGGAAATATTAGAAGTAATCTATAAGGTAGGCTTACTAAAATAAAAGGAAAACCAGGGACTCAGTATTTTAAAGTACATATATTTTCAAATTTGAAAACCGCCTTTATTAAAGAGGTAACATTTTTTTAAGTCTGCCGGTTACCACATTAGGATCCAAATTGAAATTCTTGAGCAAGCATTTGATTAGTTGAATGACAGTATCTAGACATTTATTCAAAGCTATGAACTTTGTAGATTTTTGGGATGCTGGTGTATGTTTCAAGTGTTTATTTCCATTGTTAAAACTCCACGCCCTTGATTGAGATTCTGCGACAACAGGGAAGGGCTAGAGAATAATGACAATCTCTAAACTTTATATTACTGATCCATATTGATAAAACTACTATGGAAAAATCAGAAAACTAAGAATATAACATGGTCGAAGATGTTAAATGGAGTTTTCGGCCTCTCAATAAAGCTTCATGGCTCGCAAAACAGGCAACAGCACTAACATGAAAGCATGTAGTTCTTTTTTGCTATAATAATTTTTTCTTTTCTTGGAAAGAAGATGCTCAAGTATTGAATGGCAACTCATACTAAAAACACTACCTCAAAGGTATTTCGCCATTCTTAAATGCAAATTGCTGCAGACTATGGCGAATTAAGTGTGCAAGAGAAGAAGTTTGTGGACTGTCGCACTTCTTGTGATTAGAATCTGACAGTATTGCGTGAGGAAAGCAGGGTGCAAGAGCTGCCACTCTGAAAATGTTGTATAAAAGCGAATTACAGAGATCACCTGCAGAAAAATATTTCATTTTACTCGACGAAGACTACAGAACTAGCATTCTATTGAATAAGTATTAGCAAAATTGCAATTTCAGGATATCTACAAAATTTAAGACCATCTTCTTCTAACACATTCAAATGGTATAATTCACTCTTCGGGGATTGTAACACACACTTGCCAACAGGTAAAAGTAATACCAGTCATCAAAAGCTAGGTTCTAGCAACTGCTTCACAACATTATAGTCTGAATAAACGGCGCCTTCTCATTTCACACCACAAGCATTTACGTCCCTAAACCCTAATGCATGAATGCTAAAGTCTATCTCACCATTCTAAATTCATGTCAATAGTAACACCTTCCTGTACGATTATTTCGAAATGGTTGCTGAAACTACATGCTTCATTTTTCAATGACAAAAAAGCACAGCCAGAAAGCAGAATGAAACTAATCCTCCAGAGAACCTAACAAGAAACGAAAAGTACAGGCATTCACCTCTAGAGCCATCCAATATCTCCAAAATATGAGCACACTCTTCCATAACACTGGCGCAATCGCTTTTCAATATCAGTCCACCCACTCTCAGAACGCGTTCATTATCAATTCTCACCACCTTACATCGAATTGAAGTCGACAAAACAGTAATTATTGATTTCAACGTGAATTCAATCGCCAAATCATGAACCTACAAAATGCCCAAATCCAAAACCAGTAAGAAAAGTAATCAGGAAAAAAAAAAACGAAAAGAACAATTACAGCATCAACGTGGTAAAGCAGACCTGCGGGGCACTAAAGTGCATGAGCGAGAGAGCAGTGTACAAAATGCGAACCCTCGGGACATCGCTGGAATTGAGCGAATGGTTCAGTTTTGAGATGGAGGCGTGTACTTCACTTCCGGCGGTTGGATCTGAAGTTTGGAGATTGGACGCGAGCGCCGCAAACAGAGAGCTGATCTCCAGTAACTTCGACATAGGATTCGGAAGGCGAGAGAGAATGCTTTCCCGCCAAAAGAAATACCTAAAATGAGAAATTTAGTAGTAAACTAGTATTTGGAAGCAACGTCACTCAAGACTGTAGGTCTGCGACCCCAAGGGATTTTCAATTTTTTTTCAACCTTTAATTTTACCTTTGTGATATTATAAGTCTGCTGAAAAAATGAATTGAAATATAAAATTTTTTCGGTTGAGTTTACAAACAAAATTAATTTAGTTAATTATATTACATCAACCTAAAAAGTATGTTCTAATATTTATTAACGTGAATTCATGCTACGATTTCAAAATATGAACCGACCCAATTTAAATAGCATAGACCAAATATACTATAGAAATTAATAATTTAGGATAATGTGATCACTGAAGTAAGCACTAACAAATATGAAAATCATTACTTTAAATATGAACAACTATCAATTGACAAATTATTAATAATACTAAAAATACTATTGCCTAGTGGTACCCTTCACCTTTACGTGAGAAAGATCCAAGATTGAACCCTCCATGCATATTCTATATTGCAACAACGTTTAAAGAACTCTCTATAAGAATTCAAAATTTTAAGCTAATTTCGAAATTTCTAAAACTTAACTCTAAAATAGGCGCTCCAGTATTATTTTAGCACAAAACTTGTCGGTAACAAAAGTTTTATGTGCATGAGTTTAAATAAGTTGGCACACAGTTAACGCATAATTGCTCATACAATTTATATTAAATTAAAATTAAAAATGTACATACATCAACAATCAAATCAAATAGTTAATCCTATTAACTGTCAGTTATATTAGTGATTATGTACTAAGAATCCTATTAATGTATGTGTGGAAAATTATATGCCACATTTGTAGGCAGTGTCAAACTCTCTCACATAAAGATGGGTCACACACATTATGGACCAACCTCATGTGATAGGGTTTGTACTACCTACTCAACCATCATAGAATTTTCCCCGTCCCCCTCTCTCAGATTTCTCAACTCCCCAATACACCACCAAACACATTATCTCTATTTCTTTAAGACATCTCCAACGGTCTCTTAATTCTAGCGGCCGCCGTGCCTTCCAACTCATATTCTTGATATGCCAAATATCATCATGTTTGAAAATTAAAACTATATGTTCGCGTTATGTATCATCTGCATACTAATAGTAAGTTAACACATAACATTAATTCATAGTTGCAATCACTGATACATCACAATTTGAGTGTAGAAAACATTCCACAAATCTTGTGTATCTCTGGAGAATTGAATGTATACATACCTAGAAACACATTCTTGATTTGGGGTATATGTATTTAGATATTCTTGATTTGGGGTATATGTATTTAGACTTTGGTGATTTGTGAGGTCAATCATTTCCCAGCTCAATATAGTTATGATAAAACTTATGCTTCATTTATATTTGTAATAAAGTATGGAACATGATAAATTTTGTGGCAGGGGATCCAAACTAATTGTATAAACCATGTGTAATACTGATTGATTGATGACTGTGGAAAGGAAATATGACTTGCATATTAAAGTCTCCGTGGCATATCCCAGATTATGATACGGATTAGAAAAAGATTAAACATTTGACTTGTCTTCCTATCTTGACTAAAAGTCTAAAAGAAGAAAGAAAGAGCATATCTTGGAAAATTTGAACATATTCCACAGGAAACGCTTTGTTTCCTTTCTTGTTTTTAAAAAAAAAAAAATCCAGGTCTGATTCATTCATATATGAATTATTGATCATCTTCTGCTGGGGATTCTGTTTGTTTTTCTGTCAGCACCACCGGTTCTTGCAAACTTAGCGGGCAACTGAAAACAATACGAGAAGGAATGCATCGATGATACCCAGAAGGCTCTCTTCTATGCAGGGATGGCATTAATAGCTGTCCTGTGTAGCTGGCAACAAAGTCTCGGTCAAACCATTTCTTGATCAGCAACCCGATAAATCCGATGATAACCGAATATTAGGCTGTTTAAAAATACCAGGTGTATTTATGGTGGCTCTTGTAGGCGTAGCAGGCGCAATCGCCCTTCCATACATAAAACCATGGACCTACCGGTTTGCAATCCCTGCAGTCTGCACTGCTATTGCGAGCCTATCTTTTTTAACTGGCTTATGTTGTTACAAATACGACATAATGGGACCAGAACAAACACA
>AYJT01034256.1:0-11911 GCA_001278415.1 Ocimum tenuiflorum | reverse complement strand
ATGCTTATCTGTCTATGATGATGATCCGGCTCGAGGAGCCGTTGAGCAAGTTGATGTTCTGGCTTGGAAGACGTTGATTATGTGCACTCGTGCCAATCACACTCATAGGATTTTGTGAGGTGACTGCGTACAATGACTAGAACGGGTAGGCCTGCCCCCTAGTCGGATCTTGTTTGGATAGCAGATAGCATGGCTTTAAAGTTGCGCGCATAAAATTAAATGATTTTCGCGTTTATGGGTTCTTTTACTGAAACCCCCATATTCTTCTGCATGTATGAACAGACAACACCATTATTTTTATAAAAACATGTTTTCAGCAATGTGTCCACTGAGTGTTTTTGTACTCACGCCCTGCATATGTTTTCCCTATATGCAGGTTGAGAGTTGGTGGAGTTGGAGAACGTTGAGATGGAAGTAAACTGATAATGCAAAGCCCTGAAATACGTATCTCCATATGTGTATTCCACCCACGTTTCCTTGTAATGCAAATCTTTAGAACATTCATGTTAAGAACTTAGACTTGAAATATGTTGGTTCCATAACGATTAGCACTACGTCCGTTTAATCTACATTGCTTTCATCTATTTCTGTCAATACCATGCCCTCTAAGTGTGTGATCGTAAACCTTGAGTAGCGTCCCGCATAGGCCTCGAAGGCAGGGCGTTACATCATTACAATTTTCACATAGGATTTTCGATCAAATACCTTTACTAAAAAAATTTCGATTCACCTTGGAATCGACCGACCCAATGAACCCTACTAGTGTAACTTTACACTTTTGTTTACGCAAATTTGGCATACATTTAACGTATTCAAATCGGAGAGAACCAAGTTTAATATTTTGTTTGATACTTCATATAGTTGTTTGTTTCAACTTTCAATCTTTTGACAATTCAAGACGTTTCTGTACAAAATATTTGGGAGTCGGTAATTCAAAACGTTTGCATATAAAATATTTGGGGGCATTTTTCTCTCGACCTGGAACTCGTAAATGTCAAGGCCGCTTGCTTACTGTCATAATATTTCATAAGGATTGTTTGAAAAGAAAATCAAGAATTTAGGAATGGAACACCATGAAAGTGAGATGATAGAGGATTTAAAATAAATTTATCGAAAGAGCATAAAACACAAAATAAAAAAGAAAATTCGCAGTTTCTATCAAACTATTGAAAATGAAATAGAAGTAATGAAAACTTGTGACACCTAAAATTCTCATAAACGGACTACGCACGAACGATGTCATAAACATAAAACGCGATATGAATGTTACAATATATAGAGAAGTTGGGAAAGAGATTAGTTAGTTTGTTTAGTTCAGATCTTTGCCGGATCAGATATATTTTCATAACCTCTTCTGGTCTTATTTTTATTTTTCAATCTTAGAAGAAAAATTGGACAAATATGAGCTTGAATTCAGTATCTTTATTTTATAATATCTTTGCGTTTCTGTTTACAAGTATCGAGATATAATTTCAAAGTACAAAATTTACTCAAAAAAACGTCATTAAATTCGTTAGATAAGGTACATTAAATTCGTTTTTAATTAATTCTTTTATTTTCCCATATAACTTCTATTTTATTAAACCTAATTGTATATACGACTACTTTTATTTAATACAACATTTGGCGATAAAACAATTAAACATTAATTAATACAATAAATTTGCAAGCCATGAAAACACCTTATTTTTTAATTGATGAAGAGCAAATATGTTGAGAAATCAAAATTAAATTGCTTCTAATAATATTTTGATACCATGGAAAAAAAAAACATTCACTGATCTGTAATATGCATGTTGCCAAGGGTAATGTAAAGCATTTTAATAACGAAGTTGAAGCTCTCAAAACATCACGGCATCGCAATTAGAAACTCCCCAATCGCGTATATTTCTTATTTTCAACATTCTCAAGTAATATACAATACAAAGCAATGCATGGATACAAACATGAAGGAAAAAGAATAAGCGATACATGCTTATTGATAAATTGAACGTCTAAATTGGAATGAGATCATCGAACAAAGTAATGATGTAGGGCTTCAAAACTTTTTCGGGGTGAGTGTATCCATCTTCATTGCCCTTATAGGTGACATCAAGATTTAGAATTCGCATCAAAATGTCCCTCGAATAAGGAGATGGCTCCATGCACTATGTCCTTCCATGCATCCGTAGCTATTTCAAAAAATTTAGCAACGCCTCCTCCTTTGTCGAGCCATTTTCCCTCATATAGGACCGAATGCCAGTAGCAATTTGATCTCCTCTAACAGGGGAAGTTTACTTGACCATAAGGACGTCACTATAAATAATTCCCTTCGCTGAACATTCCAAATCTTGTTTGGATATACATAAATATTATGCGTTCTATATGTATAAATTTAATTTAAAATTAATTGTATATCAAAATAATGGTTTTATATTTGAAAATAGATCGAAAAGATTGAATTATCCGTCACTTGTCAACAAGTTGATAAACAAATTCACTATTTCTCCATTTACCATTACTACACATTACACAGTGGTGCTACTATTTTTTCTTTTAACTCCTCTTGGTTTTCAATTTTTTTTATCAAGCTTAAATTAGCTTGCTACTTTCCTTTTCATTTCTTTTTCTTTTCCCCCTTTAGTTGATTTTCCTTGTCCTTTCCTAAATAAGACGAGTCAAGAAGCACAATACTTAGTTCAAATTCTTCGAATAGGATGTACGTCGCACATTTGGTCTTAATTAATAAAGCATATTCAACATGGGTTGCAGATGTGTGTGTATAAATATAGACATATATGCAATTTTAATTAGGATAGAATAAATTTTTAATGTAAAAGAAATATAAAATTGGAAATAGTAGAATATGACAACAAAATGGCGAAAGTTGGGAGAAGTCCCCATCCCCTATAACTTGAGTTTTGACAACACACCACCACATTCTGCTTTTTGAGGAGAAAAAACTCAAACTAGATTAACTGTTGCTCTTCATTTTCGATTATTTAGGCAACATGGTACGTATTAATGATTAACTGTAGGAGCAGATATTTTTGGAAGATGGAGGGATGAGAATGGCGAATTCCATCAAGGCAGTAAGAACGATAAGTCTCGACTTTGCTACTGCCACTCTCAAATCCATACACCCACGCCTCCAATCGCCCCTGTAGCGCACGCCTTAGTTCAACCATTGCACTTTGGAAATCCAAGAATCGAGGCCCGTCACTTTATTTCCATCTACCAAAAATATCAATAAAAGAATGAATCCCTCTTGAGGTTTGCCAAGTTGGACTACAATCTCTTGCAAATGCTGCATAAGGAGGAGCTCCATCAAGTCTCCAGGTAATACATATCTATCTATGTATGTTACATTCACGATTCAATATTGATAAGAATCTTATCTAATAAAATATTCTAATGTTGCAGGTGGTGGCCAAGCTTCCTTATGCGAGAGAGAGTGGTGGAGTGTTTTTTTTGGGCAATGGGAGTGTACCAGGAGCCGCGGTATTCCCGTGCTTGTGTTATGCTCACTAAGACCATTGCTATGACATCCATTATGATGCTTATGGTACCATCGAAGAACTTGATATAAGCAATTAAGAGGTATATAAAAACAACAGTCCAGTTATGCATATCATCTTTACTAATTACTATAACCAATGCCTTCAGTGCCACTCTTGTGATCTCAAATTTTACATCATGTGTAAGGGACACAGAATCTCATGCATACCCTTTTCTGCTAATTATGAAACTAATTTCAACTACGACAATTTCTTTTCTTCAGGTGGAATATCGAACAAATTAAGACTCCCCGAGTATATAAAACCATTTTATAAAGCTCTTCTGGAACTCTACGAGCAATTTGAAGAAGAGTTGGCCAAGGAAGGAAGATCCCACGCAGCGCACTATGCCATAGAATCCGTACTGAGTTCAACCATTAATTTTTCATTTATATATATACTTATAACTTCTCATTTGAATTAAGCTTCTTTATATTTTTAAACTTCTGTTGTAAGATATGAATTGACCCTGTTTGATGTTTACATGTACAGCTTAAAGAATTGGTGAGGAGCTACCATGTTGAGGCCAAGTGGTTTATTATACAAGGATAATTACCACCTTTCGAAGAGTATCTAAAGAATGCACTCATCACCTGTACTTATTGCTACCGTACAACGGCATCATTGTTGGGAGTTGAATCTGCCAAACAGGAAGACTTCGAATGGCTAAGCAAGAAACCCAAGATATGTGCTTGTTGCCGGGCTTCTAATATGTCGGGCTTATATTATGTCGGGTCATTGATGACAGAGCTACTTGCAAGGTACGATAAATTATGCTATTACACTATTTTGTGAAATATAAATATCTTTCTAACTAAAGAATACTACAAATTATAATAATTTCTTCAAGTAAACTTCCCCTGTTAGAGAACAATGATAGCAGGCCCCTCATTGAATAACATCTAAATAGTTTTTGCAACTTATCAATAACTTCAGGTAAAGAAGGATAGAGGTCAAATTGCTACTGGCATTGAGTCCTACATGAGGGAAAATGGCTCGACCAAGGAAGAGGCAGTTGCTAAATTTTTTGAAATAGCTACGGATGCATGGAAGGACATAAATGAAGAGTGCATGAGGCCATCTTTTTATTCGAGGGACATTTTGATGCGGATCCTAAATCTTGAACGTATAATAGATATCATTTATAAGGGCAACGCAAATGGATACACTCAACCCGAAAAAGTTTTGTAGCCCCACATCATTACTTTATTCGTTGATCCCATTCTGATTTAGATGTTCAGTTTATCAATAAGCACGTCTCTCTTATTCTTTTTCTTCATGTTTGTATCATTCAGTGTTTTGTGTTTTATATTACTTGAGAAGATTGAAAATAAGAAATATACAAGTGGGGAATGCCGTGATGTTTCGAGAGCTTCAACTTTGTTATTGAAATACGGATACATTTTTGCCAAATATAAATATTTGTATTCGATTCACATGAGGTGTCTTTTATGGGTGCATCACAATGACACAACCTCACAGTTGTATTACTTGTATCGTATAAATGTAATTCTATAATGCTTAAAAGTCTCTAAAAAAGAGTTACAGGAAAATCTTATCTTAACATGTAGCAAATGAAGATAGTAAATGAAAATTCGTATGATTGATATATCTTAGTATTAGATTGCTCTCCTGTATAAATCATTAAGAATAAACTCCAATTGCAATACAATAACACTACATATACAAAGGACTCTTTCAAGAACTACAAAATGCGGATTCTTTCAAGAGTTAGAAAATGCTGCAAGCAAATTTTGATTTAAGAGATATTCATGATGCTACATATGTACCATTGACTCTTTTAAGAGTTACAAAATGCTCTAGCAAGACCTGCCACTTCTTTTGGAATAACACGGCCTCAACATAATCGCCTTCAATTATGCAGACTTTGCAATTTTTTCTTTTATTTTCAACCTTCTATTTTTAAAATATGCACACCAATTTTTCACGTTTTATTTTTCTCACATGGTCGAATTTCGATGAAATAAAATTTCATCTGCAAGTTGACTGCACGCATTCACCTTATGTATTTAAAACAAACTTTTTTTTTAATTGAGGTTAAAGCAACATCGTTTAATTCATTTTACATTAGATTCAATTATTCAACATGAAAAAAAAAATCAGATTTTGCATGAAAACCAGAATACACACAAAGTTTGTGTATTTTAAAATCCAATCACGAACAGTTTGGAAAAAAAAATGCCAAATCCGTTTGATTTGAGGCAATTTTAGTTAGATATATATTTAAGTTTGACTAGCTCATGTTTATTTCAATTGGTTAATTTTTACTATCTCGTGTCAATTAGGTCATTTTGGGGTAAATATGTAATATGAGATAAGAATGTGTTCTGTTCTGTTTTGCCAAGTTGAGTAGAATATGCCTGCATTATGGGAAAAAATATTATTGATGCATTAATATTAATTATATACAAGCAGTATCCAAATGTTGGTGTTTTTGAAAAAGTTGATCCCTCTCCGTTGCTTCTAATAGTGAACGTATCATGTTTAGATTTTAATACAGAAAAATATCAATGGAGGGAGCCAGGGAACCATTATGTCTGGCAAGTGGCAAACACGTTCCACATTTTAAATATTTCAATCAAGATATTATTAACAGTATTCCACAAGATTAGCTAAGTAAAAGAACAGACATTCAATTGGAGGCCTTGTTTTGAAGCTAGGAAAAGTTAATTATGCTGAAATGGGGGATAATGATATTTTATTTTTATTTTTTCACAGCGTACAACTTGTTTTAAGCAACTATCCAAGCTGAAAATGGTTCTTTATCAGATCCCATCCAAGCAGCCAAAAGGAGTCTCTTATTAAAACTAGAGGTATTTCTTATGAAAAAAGTGGAAACCTCTGGTCACCTGAGGCATAAGAGATGATACTTCTCTTAAGTGGCGAAAGATACTGCGCTCCTTGAAATGCAGCAGCGCGCAACACGTTCAATGGTCCAAAATCAACCGAATATGCCTTCTGAAATCCGTCTAGGATTGCCATCATCGTCAAGTTTGCAGGTTTCCTGTCTGATTCGTATCGTCTTAGCAACGACACCTGATAGATGTATATGGCATTAGCAGAAACACTAAAAATTGACCCATCAAAATATGCCAAGTGTCAACCAGCTGAACTAAAACGAAGCAAATAAAAACAACATGGGCTTACCTCACCAATATCGGATCCAACTGCAATGCCTTCAGCAATAACATGCGAGAGAGAGAGCGCATCACCAAATCCCATATTAACTCCTTGACCGGCCAAAGGATGAACAGTATGTGCAGCATCACCAACGAGAACAGCATGTTTTACTGCATAAGTGTTTGCATGATTCAGAGACAAGGGGAACACCATTCTTTCTGATGCTAATTTGGTGACTCTTGGTGGGACTTCAAAGCAATCATAGGATGATAGTGCTTTTTCTCCATTCAGCCATGACAATCCAGCTGGACCCCCAAATGATTGAGATTTTGGGTGTGGACCATAGCCATTGTCAAGAGCGCGATTTACTTCTTGCACAAAGTCAACTTCAGACATGGATTTGCGATTCATCGACTCTTCAGGATCCATTGTCCAAACAATATTGCTGAATTTGTTGCCTATTGGAAGAAGGGCAATTGGGCCATTAGGGATGAATCTTTGCCAAGCACATTGATTTTCCTCCATATGCTCCACAGTACATATAATTGCGTTCTGAGAATATTTCCATCCAGTTGAATTTATTCCCGCTAACTCCTTGACACGTGACTTTGACCCATCTGCTCCAACCTGAGGTAAGCACAATGGAGAAAAGGTATGAGAATTATTTTATCAGCTCTCGAGCATAAAAGAATGGAGACGAAATTTTCTTTGATGCATGCCAAGCAGTTTGACTTGACTATTTAAACAATACAGAAAATTTACCACTAATTTAGTGTACAAGCTACTCCCATCACTCAGCTCCAGTTTTGCGGAAGATCCACAAGGGCTAGAAGCAGAGTCCAGTTCCAAGGTCATTGAGTTCAATCTGAGAGGGTATAATTTATGCTGGGAACCTGCATCCTGTCACAAGTATAATCAACAACATTCAATACAATCTGATAATTAAATTGACAAGGCTTACTCATGACAGTCGATTATCTTATGATAATTAAATTTTACAGGTTCTTGCACACAACTCATGCTTTAGTGGTGAATTATCAGCTCACAGAATCAGGTAAAAGAATACAAGTGATAAGAAGATGGCTGGACCTCAGTTTGAAAACTTGTTCTAGAAATATTCTTTCTAGAAACAAAAAAAGAATCAATATTCCAACATCCAAGTACCTTTAGACATGATAATAGGGATTTATGAATCACTTTATTCTCCACCACACACCTGCATTAAATCCCAATAAGTATTATCAGCAAGAAAGAAGTGTAGGATAATGAAAGAAATCACAGTGCAGCATCTGCTCTTACCCGAGAACCTCTTTATTAACATCTCTAGCATGGTACCTTGTATAACCCATACCAGTATAATCCCAAACCTGCAAGGACACAGAAAATTCAGATTTAAATTTGTAAAACTAATAATGGAACAATATTTACAAAGTAATTTAAAAGCAATTGGATTGTCAAGAAAAACAAAATGAAAATATATATGACAACCAAAATAGTAATCAAGAACTAGGCACAGAAGAATTTCCAGGTCTGAAACTGGAAGCAACTTGGCAATGTGCTGATAGAGAACACTCTATTTAATACATCACAATAACAATGAAAAAGGTAACCAAATTTGTTTGTTTAATGGCAGCAGTGAATCATTGTCCAGCTAATCTTATGTTAAGAGAGTCCGCCACTATATTAAAATACCATGGAGTAAAAATAATTTAATTATATGCATGGCATGAAATTTTGTTCACAAAAATAACAAATGATTTCTTTCCAAGACGTACATGGTTATGGTATTAGCCAGTGGCCCATATCATTGAATATTGTTATATCAAGATAGATACCAGCTAGACAAGTTCAATCAGTCACCATTATATTTATATCTTCCCTCTGGATGAAGTTGAATTGAGTTGATGGTGGTAAGTCAATATAATTAAGGTTAATTTATATAAATATGAAAAGGCACAACAGGTTATAAAGAAAAAGATATTAGACTAATAGGTACGAACCAATCATACCCCAAAAATTGAAATATTGTTACCTGCATCTTATCAAAGTAAGCATGCCTATGCTCTTCCAAATATTTCCACGCGCCCACGTCTGTAAGGAATAGATGAATAGTTATCATGCTTGTATACTCTGCATAGATTCAGCTTATCTACTCATTTCAAAAAGTAATGAAACCATCTTGAGTTAATGTCAGTAAATCCCTCCCATACGACACCAAAGATACCGGGCCGAGCTTCTAAACATAAACAGCCCGGCCGATTCCGTAGAACAATATCGTGGCAACATAGACCTAGAAAATAGATTGTACAAGAATTTCAATTATAAGCATGGATATTTAGCAACGAAAAGTTTTCATCACCTCAGTGTTAGAAAATTGAAAAGTAACTTATACAGAAAAAATTGTTCGATTATGCTACAATTATATTGACAAACAAGTTTGGGGATATAATTTTGAAGTTCATCTGAATTTTCTAAGAGCTCTTGACTGTTCCCAATCCAAAATGTCTTCAGATGGTCTAATGTTATGTACCAATATAAAGCTTGAACGAGGGTTTGAACCCATTCACACATCGGTGCAGATTTAAAAATCCTTCAAAGCGCAAAACAACCAATGTTAAAAAAGTAATACCTTTAAAGAAAGCTATAGTTGCTGGTGTGACAGTACTAACTCTCGGATCTGGAGGATCCTCTTTCTTGATACAATGACTACTTTGTAATGCTGGATTGCTATCAATGATGGCAAGATTTAGTTGCTTTGTCAATGGTAGTTTTGCTGCAAGCATGTTACATGAATCTTGATGTTACTCAAATTGGGTAAATGTTAAGGTTATTTTTGCATGTAAAAAATAAGCAAGAAAGAACATTCAGTAATATATGTGTTGACTGTATAATAAATATGACAGCAAGATAAATTTTTAGGTAACTATGAAACGGATCGATAGGGAAAAGTATGGGTAGAATGATAGAGCAAGATACATTTATTTCTCTGCATGCACATGTAGAGCAATATTCAAGAAGAGACAACTAAGAAATCAATACATGACTTTTGCAGGTACTGGGAAAAGTTCAAAGCACAATATCAGCCCTGTGAGTTCAAGCCACTAATTTAGGATAAGATATTTAATTACTTAACTAACAATATAAATATATGTCCTAAGAATGTATTCTACTAGGTTCCTGGAATCAGTCGAGTTGTGAGAAACAATGGGAACTTTGTTCCAGAAATAAGAAATAACACGTACCCAAAGCACAAGCCAGGGCCATACCAACCATGCCACCTCCAACAATAGCAACATCGTGCAATCGAGGATTACTTTCAAGTTTTTGTTTGCCTGCAAGTCCCTAGGTAAAACCAAAAAAAAGCTTAGGAGCCAAATTATTATGCAGAACATAGGAAAAATAAAGTTTGGTTCCTAATATTCAGGATTCGATCAAAAGTAAGATGCAACACAAACTTTCTACATATCCTAAATTAATCGGTTATCACTTTATCACTCTGCTATTAGGATTCTTTTCCATGGTTATATTTTGTTACTGTCCTCAAGAGCTGCATGTTTCAGATT
Source organism: Ocimum tenuiflorum (assembly GCA_001278415.1). Lineage (NCBI taxonomy): Eukaryota > Viridiplantae > Streptophyta > Magnoliopsida > Lamiales > Lamiaceae > Ocimum > Ocimum tenuiflorum. The sequence continues at coordinate 1,671 of AYJT01034256.1, read as the reverse complement.
CTTTTCTGCTAGTAGAGTGCCTTACTGATCATTATTCTTCCCTTTTCTATCAAGGAAAACTCAACTGCATTATATTCAAGAAATAAGAAACATATTTACTGTATTTTTGCCTTCCATAGCAAAAGTGGATTTAATGTCTCTAGGACAATATTATTTGTGTATATTAGTGCAGCAAATTAAAGTATTAAAAGAACCCTTTTATTTCATGCTCAATGAATCTCTCAAGGGACATAAAAAGAAGTTTAAGTGTTAAACTAAAAGAAGTAGATATAATAAAAATGCAAGATTTCATTATCACTCAAATGAAGCAAACACTAAATTAGCAAGAATACAAATGTGACAAATGTAAATGTATAAAAAAAAAGAAATCACGCCAAACAAAATAAAGCTCCACAACTGTCCAACAAATAAAACAGGTGGACATAGTACTAATATGAAATTCATTAAACTACTAACTTGTTCAATTGCAGCACCGGATAAGTTGGAACCTGCAACATTACATATCGTTCTCTTTACCAATTTCCAGGCATGCATGTTGATGGGCACTCGTCTTGCAGTTATCCTATCCAAAATTTAAAATTTAAAAAAGAATTACTTCATGTTAATATTCATTATGGAGTTATGAGAGTTGTGCAAAACAACAACAATACATTGTCAGTAAGGCCCATTTTTAACATCATACACACAGGTAAAGAGAGAGAGATTTTTTAGATCTTTTCCATAATGAAACAGGCAAAGAGTTCATCACTGTCAAAATTTATGACTTCACTTCCCAAATAATTTTATGAATGGAAAAGGCAAAAGGAAAAGAACTCACTCTAACCAAGACGGAAAATCAAAGAGTGGTTTTAAAGAGATGCAACTTAAAGAAACAGCATTTTGATTTTAGTCAACTTAACAACAATAAGGTGCAAACATTACTTGGGCCATCCAGTCAGTCCGTTACTCAAGCAATAGATAAATTGAGAAAATTTGCACTATTTCATAATTGTATTCAGAATAGACATGAATGAGATAGTATCTCTGGTGTCTTATTCCTAATTCTCTTTTTTCTCCTATTATTCTCTGAATTCCTTTCTTCTCTATATAAATCCAGAAAACCATCACTATAATTCTCTCTTTTCTTCATTTTTCCAGTTTGAATTTGACAATGAGACACGATTATACAATTCAAGACGGGATATTAAAAAAACAAAGAAAGAAATAAAGAAACTTCCCCACATACGTAAAAAGGAAGCAAATCGTTCTACAGTATATTGAAGCAAACTGTATCAATTTATCCCAATTAAAGCATTTATAGTTTGGTCACTGAAAAGATAATGCATAAGCACCAAAGAGGAATAGGGAGAAGCTTAATCCTCCAAAACCTGCTACATGCACAATACCTACACCAAATTATAACTAAGATGACCCAACACACAACAAATTCAAATGCATAATTAAGAAAATGAGGAAATTTAACGAATGTATTTGAATGTTTACTGAAAATGGTAGAGAAACTCCAAACCTAATCATTCTTGTAAGACCTTTTCCCTGAATCGAAAAGGATGGTGTTTGTGTGTGTGTGTAAGCGAAGAAGTTGATATACAAAGTTTGCGACACCGGAGGTGATGGGGGCGGCGATGGAGGTAGGACATGCGAGAGTGACGCGTGGCTGTGGGCACGCCGGTC
>AYJT01034248.1:0-10600 GCA_001278415.1 Ocimum tenuiflorum | reverse complement strand
TTTCTATTAGGATTATGTACGAAAAAACATAAAATTATCTTTAACTTAGTATTAGACCGAAATATATTAATTCAAAATTTTATATAATTTCAGAGGAGTGTAAAAACGAAGAGAGACCTAACAAATATAATCACCTAAGTAGTATTTAATATAATTTAAATTCGCAATGTTAATTTTCCAAACATATTACAACAATATATTTTGTGTCAATTTTTGTTTTTTCCATAAGTAGTATTTAATTTTCAAGAAATTAGTTGTTTACTTCTTGAATTTTATTTAATATTATTTAAGAATAATATTAAATTTTTCGTTTAATATAATTTATTTTATAGTGATTAATGCATACTATAAACATTGATTATTTGATTGAATGAATTCATTATTTTCATTTGTTAAAAAGATAAAAAAATTATAATATTTAGTATTCCATCATTTCAAAACATAAAATCACACATCCTAGTTCAACCCCAAGTCAAGTACGCTTAACTTATGAGTTTTCCTGTAATGAGGGTCAAAAAAGATATGTATCATGTTGGTATGAGTAGTCAAATCAAATCTCTTAAACTCTCATTAGCTATGCATTCCGATACCTAAACAGCATCAGAATTATTCTCGTTCTGGTGTAGATTCGGTTCATTAATGTTCCCTCTGCTCACTTATCGGGAGTCTTACATAAGCCACTCTTTATTCGTGCCTAATGTCGTCAGTGATCACTCCTTTGCTCCAACAACGAGTCATTACACAAATGGAGATGTGGGAGAATTCACTGGTGCTCAACTGTTGTGGAAGTAGTAGAAATTGCACTCAAAATCGATTGCTTGTTATGGGATGAAGTGGATGTTGGACGGGGTATGATTTGGTCGTAGTAAAAACGCTGCTTACATGATCTATTGAACGAGGAGACACCCAGCTTGGAGTTGCTAAAAACTGATGAAAATCCACAAAATTAGTCCAAAATTCAAAATAAGAGTTCTACAAGGTAGTGAAGCGACTTCGAGCCACATAAACATTGACACAGTATGAGTTATACCCAATCTCATGAGAGGGTACAACTTCAGGACAACTATCCTTGTACTTGATTGATCAATTCATTCAATACTCAAAAGGGAATTTTCTATTCTTGCAATGTGCATTATTTACTACATCATTGACTCTTTTCTTATTTTTATTACGTGTGTTTATATAATTATTTTCGATTATGAAGTAGGATTGGACCTATCTATTAAGTGTTTATAGTACTTCTTTATTTTTAATTGACATTTTAAATTTGAATAAACTAAAATATAATGAATCCTTATTCGATAGGAATAGGATAAATAGCATATCTATTAAGTGTTTATAGTACTTCTTTATTTTTAATTGACATTTTAAATTTGAATAAACTAAAATATAATGAATCCTTATTCGATAGGAATAGGATCAATGCTATTTAATAATTGCAAATATCTATTTTAAATAATAAATTCAATAATGTAGCCACGCAAAGTGCTCTCTTGCTCAACAAAAAAAAGAAGTGCTCTCAAAATAAAGAAATAAATAAAAAGTGTCAGATGCAAACTCCCCTAATACTGATTGTCCATTTTATAGTTTGTTTTCCTATTTTCTTCTTGGCGAAACCCTCACAATCCGGTCTACTTCTCAGGAAAGTTGATTAATTGGATCCCACTCACAGATCAGTAAGACAGAACCGAATCCATGGCGCGCCAAGCCACCAAACTGATCGGCAGATTGTCGTCGCGGCTGCTTTGCCCCAAGCAACTTCAGCAACACCGCAATTTTGGATCGCCTCCTCCTCCTCCCGCCGTCTTCGTCGACAAGAACACCCGTGTCATCTGCCAGGGTATCACCGGAAAGAACGGCACCTTCCACACTGAGCAGGCCATAGAGTACGGCACCAAAATGGTATTTTAGGCCATTTTCTGAAATTTCGTGCCAACAGATTTCACCATGCTTTTATTTCATTTTTTTTGTGGGCTTCACCATTCGCCAGTTCTTTGTGTGGATTTTGTTGAAAAATGTTCGACGAAAATCTTATATTAGCTGAGAACCCTGATTAAATTGGTTCCACCGTTCACCACTTTAGGCTCATTAAATCAGATATTGATTTGCTATTTATTTGTGGTGAAATAGATGAGCTATGCTATTTTCATATGGTGACTTTGCTCATTTATTTTATTGCACTTGTAGGTTGGAGGAGTTACCCCTAAAAAAGGTGGAACGGAGCATTTGGGGCTTCCTGTTTTCAACTCTGTGGCAGAAGCTAAAGCTGAAACAAAGGCTAATGCGTCAGTGATTTATGTCCCTCCACCTTTTGCAGCTAAAGCTATTTTGGAGGCAATGGAGGCTGAATTAGATTTGGTTGTGTGCATTACGGAGGGAATACCCCAACACGACATGGTAACTTCATCATTTATTTGCATTTTTTTGCCTCCCATTATCTAAATAACATGCATAGAAATGATAAACATGCAGGCAGTTCCAGTTTGTGATCATTTTTGGCTTTGCATGGATCTAGGAACCACGATATTATCGACTGTCATCTCATATATGTTGGTTGTAATTTTTTTAAGTGTTAATTAGTTGGTTATAGGAGTTCTTGAAGGGTTTTCCTTAATGCATCTCTTTTCTTATGCAGTTGTTTTTAGATTGTTGAGCTCATTTGGGATAGTTGCAACTTAGTCCAATGCATGCAGCTCATGGACACCTTGTCTTGTCCTTTTAGACCAGTTTGTTTGCACTTTAAGGGTTTTGTTTTTTTGGTTTTAGGTTCGTGTGAAGGCTGCTTTAAACAAGCAGTCAAAAACTCGCCTCATTGGTCCTAATTGTCCTGGTATTATCAAACCTGGGGAGTGCAAAATAGGAATTATGCCTGGATATATTCATAAACCAGGACGTATTGGAATTGTTTCCCGCTCTGGTACATTGACTTATGAAGCGGTGAGATATGTTCGAACTTGTACTGTGTATTGTTTTAAATATCAGTTACTCTAGATACTAGCAAAACAAGCCTCTCCTAAGAAAGTGGTAGTTTTTAAATGTAATTTCATATTTGTCAAGTGCCACTTTCTTATTGAGTTGCCTTTTAAAGATAATTATGCAAGTTGACAAGATATGCATTCATTACGTTTTTCATTCTGCAAAGTAATTTATATCATTTTAATTAATTTGTAATTTTCTCATAGCTCCCTCACTCTCATTTTCACTGTGAAGGCACTACATATTCTTATTGGTAGTTGATTTTAGATATAGATCAAAGGTTGTAGCAATGAAATGAAATGGAAGTTTTGTACCCAATATTAGTGTCTGGTGGGAAATGAATATAACTATGGAACTGAAACGGAATGTAAATGAGAACCAGTCATGTTGCATAAAAGATCAGGAAAGTGATATTACTCTATTGCCAGTATCATGCCTTTTTTCAATTACTATTTTCTTTGTTCGGGAACTTCATTGATATATCAGAAGTTTTCTCCGTTGGAGAAGGAACTGCTTTACCTAACAGATTAAGTGTTTAGATAGACTGTTAGAATCATTATCAGTTGGTGTGGGCGTGAGAAATTGGTGCCGCAAGATGTCTGTTTGCAGCATATATTTCTTTGAACTCCGTCACTCACTGTTCATTATACTTTGCATAGGTTTTTCAAACAACTGCTGTTGGCCTTGGGCAGTCAACATGTGTGGGAATTGGTGGTGATCCTTTCAATGGAACAAATTTTGTTGATTGCCTAGAAAAGTTTCTAGTGGATCCTCAGACAGAAGGTAAATGTCAATACATTCGTGTTACTCCATGGATGAGAGTAAAATTTTGGTCTGCATTCTTTGTTAGCAATCAGACAGCATTAGATGCATTTTCTTCAACATTTATGTTTTATATTCCTTCAGCAATGAATAACTTGGCCTCTGGATATTCCATTGATAATGAATGCCTTGTTGTTCTTTGATCATTACTTATTTACCTACTTTGAAGAGATATCAACTCTAATAAAAGATAAAACCCAAGAAAAGGTCCATCTTCTTATTCTTCCCTGAGTACTTGTACAAGATCTCATGGATATGCTAAATTTTTAGTAAACCAAGGCATTATGCAGAGGGATTTAATTAAGCGAAAATTTTAAAAAAATATATGACTTATCTGTTGAAAATTCTATGGTTCTACCTCATCTTAGGTACGTCTTTCAAGCTATTAGACTGTGAGAGCATTATCAATAATTTATTGCGCAGACACCATACCATTAACCATTTTTGAGTTTCGGTTTATCATCAAATAAAACTTTGAAAATTACATAATAAGTTTTAATCTGAATCCATAATCATTATATTTATTTGGAAGAACTTATTGATTGAAATTGTTGCAGTTGGATAATCCTTATGCTGCAGTAACCACACTTTGTTTCTCTAGAAAGTGCAGGAATGTGAAAGCATTATTCTATCAATATATTACTTGGAAATTCCGTAATTTAGTTATTTTTCTACTTTGTTTTTCAAAAGTGAAAAAAATATTATGAACTTCTAATAATATCAACATAGTACCTGAACTTTCAGTTTTTAAACTCGTATCAAATAATCCTACAAACAAATGTAAGCCGCCTGAAAATTGATGTTGAAGGCTGGAAGGACACTTGTATTTTACTTTAGATCTTTTCAATGACATGAAAATGTTAAATGCCAGCAAATACCCAGATTACATCACTTTTAAGTTCAGAATATTTTTAATTTCGAAAAAAAAGTTCGGGATAGAAATTGAATATCTATCCGTAAATAATTCCATAAAGCTCAAGTTATAAAAGTGCACTCCAAAAATGAATTTCATTTCAGCAGTAGCTGGGTGAAGTGCATTGGTATGGCATACTTTGTTCACATAATATTAATTGAACTCTTGAGCTTTCATGCTTAGTAATTTAGTTGTTTACGTATCTATATCATTTTATGGTTATTGGACATGCGAGTTTTTCTCCCTCCCATTACTGTTTTTGCCATTCTTTTGTAATCATACTAAAATGTTAAGCTAGCCTGTCTAACTGCTTTGAAACTTTTGAAAAGTGAATTCTATTTATTTGGCAGGCATTGTTCTTATTGGTGAGATAGGTGGCACAGCAGAGGAGGATGCTGCTGCACTTATAAAGGTGAGGGAACACCCGTGTTTGCATAATTTTTGGTTAATAAGAGAAAATAAGTATGCATGAGCTCCTTGATGATTGTTGCAACAAAGATTTGTCAGTTTGTATTATGAGAATCTAAAAGATAGACCTGAATCAATTGGCATACCTTGTTAAAGGTTTAAAATGTTTCAAGTTCAAAATATAGTTGGAGTTTTTTATACTACGGAGGTTATTCTTGTGAAGAAATTCTTTTCTTTGCTTGTTTGAGTTGTTAGAGAAGCTTCTTAATAGCCTCCTTACAACAAAATTTCAAAAGAAGCCCTCGTTCCGTAAATAAAGTTCTCGGACCTGAATGAGCTATTTTTATTCACCTTTGCCGTTTCTTACATATAATTCATGTTAAAATGTCTGGGTTCCTCTATTAAACTAATGGCAGGCTGTAAAGACCCACCGGTGTATTGGATTAGAATGTTGCATATTTTTAACTGTCTAGGAGGTCTGAATTGTATTTCTTTTTCACTTACGTTTGTTTCAACGTTTTGTTTTTGGAGAAGTTCAGAGCACTAATTAACTAGTATGTCTTGGTCACTGTTTAAGGAGAACCTATATTCACTTGCTATGTTTTCTTATGCAGGAAAGTGGTACTGAAAAGCCAGTTGTTGCATTTATTGCTGGACTCACTGCTCCTCCTGGTAGAAGAATGGGGCATGCTGGAGGTATTGTATTCCATAAACTTCTCATATGCGAATTGTGATTGTGCGAGTTTTCTGAAAATTCTATGGCTGTGGAACTCGTACTCTTGAATGTTGAGTGGATATAAAAGGAAAAAGAATCATATAAATAAATAATTAAATCATACTACACTGTATGAAGCCTGAAGGGAACGGCTTGACAGAGGGTGCCTGTTTGTGTTCTATTTTTTATTAGACTTGATAACACATTGAGCACACGCTGTAGATTGACTAAGTTGTGGTTGAATGCTCAGCTATCGTATCAGGAGGCAAGGGTACTGCACAAGACAAAATCAAGACTCTAAGAGAAGCGGGGGTCACCGTGGTTGAATCGCCTGCGAAGATAGGCGCTGCAATGCTTGAAGTTTTCAAACAGAGGGGTCTTGTTTGATCTATTGAGCTCATACCCACACAGCATAAAGCATCACAAAAATGTTTGTAGTGACCCCATAGCCAGAAAATAACTGGCTGTGATTCTGTTTTTCTTGATCTTAGCTTTTGGAGCAGTTGACCAATATACTTTGCTTCACCTGATGATGATGTCCAGGGACTAATTTGTGAGCAAATACCAAAGCGATAATTTCCTTGCACAGATTTATTAACTTTGTGCCACAGATATAGCATTTTTTTTATAAAAAATACTTTTGAATCAGCAACAGGATGATTTTCCTTTTCCTCTGGAGTTGAAACAGGTTCAGTCTTGTATATTTGCAGTCGCATATCCATCTCCATAAACCAATGTATGTGAAAGTTATGCAAATTACACACACTTGAGATGAAGGCGGCTTTGCACAATAATTTTTTTCAATTAAATGTATAGTAACAGCTTACTTGTTAGAAGTAATGGATAGAAGACATGAGATTGACATATGCGGATTAGATGGTGTAGAGCATAATGATATTATTATATAGGCATGTCAGAATAGGCTGAGCCGAAGCCTGCATGCTATGTGTGATTGATGCGTATAAAAAAAGGTGCTTGGAGCGGGGGGGGCGGAATTATTTGATGGTGTAGTGAGCACATTGCCCTGCACTCGCATCAGGTTGTGGGTTGATGCAGACCCATACGAAATTTACATGATTATATTATATGAGTATTGTGATTAGTGCTCACAACTGTAATATAAAATCTTTCAAGTTGAGGATATCATTCTAGTTAATCTGCACGATTATATGAGTGTTGTGGATAGTACCCGCAACTGTAGTATATAATTTTCTAAGTTAGAGATATCATTCTAGTTAATCCGCACGATTATATGAGTGTTGTGGGTAGTACCCGCAACTGTAGTATATAATTTTCCAAATTGGAGATATCACTCTAGTTAATCAGCACGATTATATGAGTGTTATGCGTAGTGCCCACAACTGTATAGAATTTTCCAAGTTGGAGATATCACTCTAGCTTTAGTCGGGTAAATAAAATTTCAATTTATTGCAAATTCTCAGTTGTGTTATTTCTTGCTACAAAAAGAAGTTGTGCTATTTCCTGACAAAAGGTGTAATTATTTATATCTAAAATATAATTTGTATGTAATTATTTCCTTCTTTTTTACAAAATTAAATCAAGATACAATATATTATTAAATATTTGATACTTGATTATTCTAAAAAATCAACGACTTAATCAATAGAAAACTTATTTTAATTTTTAAAAAAACTAATCAATAATTTATACAATTTAGAGAGATGATCTACGAAATTGTTACAGTTTCTTTTTCTAGCAGTATTACATTTTCTTTATACAAGTAGTTTTCAAAATTATTCTTATGCAATTTATTGTTTTTAGCAAACATATTAACAGTCATTTATTATACTCGATTGATATATAATCAAGAGAGAAAAGTTGTTGAATAAATTGGACTTAATTTTAATACAATATTGGTACAATATACAAAATCTAACATATTAAAAAAGCGTTAGTATCTTAAAGTTTTTTTTATTTTATCCCTGATATACTTATTTTAAGGATAATAATTTGATTTTTTTAATTTATAATGTATTCCAAACTATTAAACAAGTTTAGATATAACTGAATCTTAATTGATATACATCAATTATTTAATTTATTGCAAAATCCCGATGACTTATATTGTAAAATGCAAACCAGAGGAACATCACACGACTCCATTTAAGGATGGAAATTAATTTCATAATAAAATCAAACCATTTTATTGGATTAAATTAAATGCGATAATAGGTATAATTACATATATGAAGAATTATCGATTTAGGACCCGTAAGTTTGATTGTCAATTCATGACCCAAAAGATTGTAAGATTTTCAATTCATGACTCAAAAGATTGCAAAATTTTCAATTTAGGATCTCCATACTTAACCGTATTAGAAAGTCATTCAATGGAAGATAACGTAGCTCTTACTTATCCACATCGTCCCCAAAATTAAATTAATTAAAAAATCAATATCAAATTTATAAAATTACAACCATAATTCTCTCACAATTTATAACATTGTCGTCGTTGCTTCATGTTCTTCTTTAGACTACTTAGTTTCTTTCACAAGTTTTTTATTATTTGTCTCAGCAATTCAATTGCAGCCGTTTTTCACGGTGGTAACAACCATACCATATTTTGTTGGAGGACTTACTAATATCGTTAAGTATGAATGTCCTAAACTAAAAATTTTGCGATCTTTTGGGTCATAAATCGTAAATCTTGCAACCTTTTGGATCCTGAATTGATAAATAAATTTTTTGAATCCTAAATTGATAAATAAATCATCTTTTGGGTTGTAAATTGATAATTCTATTTAATAGGTAAAAATTGTATACAATATATTCTATAAAAACAATATGGCTATCCTATAAATTACCCTGAGTGGCGACCAAAATAAAATTCGACTCATCAGAACAGTTACCGCCAGCGCCTCCCCGTCTTCGCGTTCATTCTGTTTGTTGGTATCGACATCAATGGAGAGAAAGGACGTGAAAAGGCAAAGGACTGTAAAGGGCGAAGGATCGGCCGCAAAGGGTGAGGTAGCGGCTATCGGTATCGACTTGGGCACGTGCTACTCATGCGTCGGAGTTTGGCAACACGACGGCGTTGAGATTATTACTAACGACCAGGGAAACCGCACTACGCCGTCTTGTGTCGCCTTCACCGCCACCCACCGTCTCATCGGAGGCGCCGCCAACAATCAACTCCACACCAATCCTACCAACACTGTTTTTGGTGACTTTACTGTTTTCTCATTCTCAACCATTTCTTTTTTTTTTTATTAGTTAATAGCTTCGGTGTTTTCGTGGTTTGTGAAGATTCTATTATTGGTCTTTGATGAGTTTCGCCTGTATTGCTCTTATGCTCCATCACAAGCTAAAGGCTTTACGTTAACAACTATTTCAACTTTTGCATCCAAAATTGATTTAATAGTATAACCGAATTGTCTTGGTGGTACGAGTTACCGCATCTTTTCGTCTTTCAAACTTTATTCAGTAAAATTTTAATCGGAATGTTTGTTGTTTTCTGATATTGATTACTTCCAAAGTATATATTTTTTTTTCAGATTGCCTTTTGCGATAAAATCTTTGATCGTACACATAAAAAAAGGAAGGCTTAATACTTTCCAAATGTGTTGGTAATCAATGACTAATTTACTCCTAATTGCGCCTAGTTGTGTGTATAAACTGTAGAATGTGTGTACTATTTTAGCTATGGACTGATAATCGCAGCATCTGGAGTTACAAATACTTGCTCATTTTTATGCAGATGCAAAGAGGTTGATCGGCCGCAAATACAGTGACTCATCAGTTCAGAGTGACTCGAAACTCTGGCCATTCAAGGTCATTCCTGGCACATCACAGTAACCTTCAAAGGGGTGGAGAAACAGTTTTCAGCAGAGGAGATCTCCTCCATGGTGCTTGCCAAGATGAAGGACATTGCCGAGGTTTATCTTGGATCTACCGTCAAGAATGCTGTGATCACCGTGCCTGCTTATTTCAGTAACTCTCAGCGACAAGCAACCAAGGATGCGGGCGTGATTTCCGGCCTTAACGTTATGAAGATCATCAGCGAGCCTACTGCTGCTGCCATTGCCTATGGTCTCCATAAAAAATTTATGAGCTCTGGGAAAAAGAATGTGCTGATTTTCGACCTTGGTGGTGGTACGTTTGATGTATCTCTGCTCACAATTGATGAGGGCATTTTCGAAACTACTGCTGCCGACACTCACCTTGGCGGTGCGGACTTCGACAACAGGATGGTGAATCACTTTGTGCAGGAGTTCAAGGTGAAGAAGCACAAAAAGGATATAAGTGGGAACCCCGGAGCTCTGAGGAGACTAAGGAGTGCTTGTGAAAGGGCAAAGAGGACCCTTTCATATACTGCTCAGACCAAAATAGAGATTGAGTCGTTGGTTGATGGGATTGATTTCTTTTTGTGCATTACTCGTGCCAAGTTTGATGAACTCAACATGGACTGGAAATGTATAGGTACGGTTGAGAGATGCCTAAAGGATGCTAAGATGGATAAGAGCAATGTGGATGATGTTGTAATCGTGGGAGGGTCGACTAGGATTCCAAAGGTCCAGCAGCTGTTGCAGGAGTATTTCAATGGGAAAGAGCTCTGCAGGAGCATTAATCCGGACGAAGCAGTGGCGTATGGTGCTGCTGTGCAAGCTGCAATCTTGAGTGGTGAATGCGACGAGAAGGTGAAGGACGTGCTTCTTATGGATGTTGCTCCTTTGTCACTTGGTATTGGGCTTGTTGGGGATTTAATGGGTGTAGTGGTACCAAGGAACACAAGTATCCCAACAAAC
>AYJT01034221.1:0-13106 GCA_001278415.1 Ocimum tenuiflorum | reverse complement strand
TTTTTTCCCTGCGTAGAAAAAAACTATTTTGTTTAATATTTGCTCATATGTCATATTGGCATCAATCTGTATGTTGACTTCTAAAGAGTGCTTTACTCTACATTCCATGAAAATATATCATTAAACATTTTCTTACTCTATTGGACTTGCATCAGTTTATCCCATGGGTTGAGTATATTTCAGTCTCAAAAGAGTAAATCTGCTGGAACGAATGTTTTAAAGGCTGAACCACAAGCTGAGAAACCTAAGGTTTGGTTGTTCTGTATGTGTTACGAAGGTGTATTACGACAGTGTTCACTCAAGATTTTCTGGATGTAAATCACAGGCCGAGACAAAAACTGAAACGAAAGCTACAACCACTGCACCTGCTACTGCACCTGAAAGCAAGAGAGAAGATCCACCGGTGACCAAAACGCCAGTAAGTTCAATAACCCAGTTCCAGTAATTTGGAATTTATTACTGATTATTGTCTGACTTCTGGCATTTCCAAAATTTGCTACAGATTTTCGTTTTGCCAATGCAATCTATATCTAGAAGAAATATCTGTCAAAATGTCGTTGCAGTTGGCCTTTTTTTTGTCACGTACTAATGATTTCATTATGGAAGTAGCTTCACAGAATTTGATTCTAGTTTGTCCCACGTTTTCTTTATCTTTCTTCTATCTCCTCAAGCAGCACTTGCTCTTTCTTGATTGCTTCAGGAAGTCCCTCCAGACAATGAATTCGAAAAGCGCATAAGACCAGAAGTCATACCAGCAAGTGAAATCGGTGTGACATTTGCGGACATTGGTGCCCTAGATGAGATTAAGGAATCACTGCATGAATTAGTGATGTTACCTCTTAGAAGACCAGACCTTTTTGAAGGTGGACTTTTGAAGCCATGTCGGGGAATACTGCTTTTTGGGCCGCCTGGTACTGGAAAAACAATGCTGGCAAAGGCTATAGCTAATGAAGCTGGAGCAAGCTTCATTAACGTTTCAATGTCAACTATTACTTCTAAGTGGTTTGGTGAAGATGAAAAGAATGTCCGGGCATTATTCACTCTTGCGGCCAAGGTGTCACCTACTATTATATTTGTAGATGAAGTTGATAGCATGCTTGGCCAGCGGAACAGGGCTGGAGAGCATGAGGCCATGCGGAAAATAAAGAATGAGTTCATGACTCACTGGGATGGATTGTTGACAAAATCAGGAGAGAGGATACTGGTTCTTGCTGCAACCAATAGGCCATTTGATCTTGATGAAGCTATCATCAGACGTTTTGAGAGAAGGTATGTGAAAACTTGACATAGTTAATAGAAACTAATGTTGCCAGAAGTTGCAACCTAGTGAAGTTGCAGTAGATTTGTAGACAAGTGATGAATTTTTGCTTGAAGCACTCCCTATAGTAAAGATGCTGCCCAGTTTGTTTATATGAAGTCCCGTTTTCTGGAAATTGAGTGCGTGCTAGTAGAGACTTCTTTCATTGCTGCAGGATCATGGTTGGTTTACCATCTGTGGAGAACAGAGAGAAGATATTAAGGACACTATTGTCCAAGGAAAAAGTTGATGAAGGATTAGATTTTCACGAGCTCGCAACAACAACAGAAGGATACAGTGGGAGTGACTTGAAGGTTCAGTTGTACCTGCTTTCTGTTTTAATTTAGATCAATCACATGATCTTTGCTAATTTCTGTAATACATGCATGTGAATAGAACTTGTGCATAACTGCTGCTTATCGACCAGTACGGGAGTTGATCAAGCAGGAGAGGCTGAAAGACCAAGTAAGAATTATAAGATCTTAATAGAATCAATCATTTTTCTTTTTCCTTTTTTGTTTCTATATCTTGTTTGCTACATGTCCATAAATCAGGAGAAGAAGCAGCATAGGTCTGATGAAGGACAGGAGGGCAGAACGAATTCAGATAAGAAAAAAGAAAGGGTTATCACGATCAGGCCATTGAATATGGAAGATTTTAGAGAAGCTAAAAATCAGGTAAAAATGATTCTATTTCCATTTTCTGTGTCAGGATTTTGGCCAGTTGAGAATATGATTGGGTCAATTGAAAAACATCCAAATTGTTGTGAATAAGAGGAGAGAAATACCCCTGAATAGTTGTACATTATGTTGCAGCATCTATGCAATTAAATGGTTCTTTTGTACTTCTAGTGACTTGTAACTAAGTCGGTTACCTCCTCTGTGATGGAACAGGTGGCAGCAAGCTTTGCAGCTGAAGGGTCTATAATGGCAGAGTTGAAGCAATGGAACGAGGCGTACGGTGAAGGTGGATCTAGGAAGAAGGAACAATTGTCTTACTTCTTGTAGAGATGCAGCCAACGATGATGGTTACGCTTGTGCAAGTTTTTGTGATCTAAAGCATCTACTAAATAGGTTTTGAAAGTGGCAAGTCCAAATGCTAAAATAAAATTGGTTTGATGAATAGTGTCGTTACGTATTTGCTAAGACTGGATCGGCAATTACCATGTCTACTGACCACTGATCTGTATGGACGTAAATGACGAGAGGCTGACATTGAAGATTTAGAGCAAGGTGTATTATGTGATGGTAAAAGAAACCACATATTGAAATTTGATGGAAGGGTGCGAGAATAGTATGTGAGATCTGAAACAGGGAGTTTTATAAATTTTTGCTCGAGGTGATGCTTAAAAGTTTTTTGTTTCACCACCTGATCCTCCATCCATGCCAAACTATGCATACATTACTCTGAAATTCGGCATCTCTCGTCGAAATGATATTTTTCAGTCGCACATTGTCTGAACACGGCGATGCAAATAGTGAGCTCTTAAGTGTTGA
The DNA here is from genome assembly GCA_001278415.1 of Ocimum tenuiflorum. Taxonomy (NCBI): domain Eukaryota; kingdom Viridiplantae; phylum Streptophyta; class Magnoliopsida; order Lamiales; family Lamiaceae; genus Ocimum; species Ocimum tenuiflorum. The sequence continues at coordinate 10,313 of AYJT01034221.1, read as the reverse complement.
TATTTGATAATTGCTTGATAGTCTGGAACATAAACGTGTGTAGTGCACGCAGTTTTTCAAGTTGATCGACAAGAGTTGATGTATGTATTTTCGATAACACGTGCATGTAGTGAAACAGCAGGGAAAATGCAAAGCTTACTTGAAGATTGTGATCTCACAAGGGTAAGTTGTCTGCTGATAATGTTGGAAATATACCTATCAAACTCTGCCTACTAAAAGCGCGCACATACATCAACCAAAACTCGATCGCTTTGCAATATTAGAAGCCATCTATTAATTGAAGGGATCAAAGACCTTGAATCATTAACATCCCCAGATTGAATGAACTGCTGCAGGGTCAAATACATTACTCTTGAGTTGACAGATTTAACTATGGGATATTATCTCGTTCGTTTCCGTTCAAAGGAAGATTATGTGAAGCAAAGTGCACAAAATAAAATAGCTTCACAAGACACTGGGAGCAACATCTAATGATTTTGCAAGCCGATCTCTCTTTTCCCTCGCAACTTCTAGGATCGATCCTTGTGTACATCATCACCCCGCAGTTTAACAACAGGGCGTCGATCACACTAGTCAGAAGCAGAATTTGTCTCAAATTTGAGGGGCAAGATATTAGCCCAAACCAGTCAAGCTTGAGCAGAGTGAAATCAAATCAATGAAGTGAACAGCTCAACCTCTTTGAAGGGGCAATCGTACTTTTCGTCGAATCAAATCTTTGGGTCGCTCTTAGGAGCTGTTTTTTCCCATTTCCAGTTTTACCTACTGACTTCCCACGGTAAGAAATTTCCTGTTAAAGTTTATTTTCCCTTCTGAATCAATAACCACGTTTTAAGTAACAAAAGTTCATACCATCAGATAGCTGAAGTAACAACACCATACCATCTTTATCAAAACCGAACGCAATCCAAGTAAAAGCAGCTGCTTCAATCACGTCATCATTAAACTTTACAAATATAGTGAAAAGCTACACCCAATGCATTTAACATGATTATAACATAGGAACGATTATCTGACCACAATGATCCATGGATGATACTAGCGATAAACTAAAACATAATATCCAACTCCCACAGATACCCCCTCAACTCTCTTTCAATCTCTCAGTGCTTTTTATCTTTCAGTGGCCCCCTCGGGATCTTGCTCATAACTTTAGCATCAAACACGGCATAATGTTTCTTCAGCTCAGCCATAGCCTTTTCAGCATAGAAATCCACCTTGTCCTCGTATTTCTCATAAAAGATGGGCACAGTAAACAACGCTACCGTTACTGTCAACATGGAAGTTGTATTAGAGCTCAGTACACGGGAAATCCAAACAGAATTAATACTAGTATCAGAAATTACTTGTATATAGCAGTGTCAAGAAGTCACAGCAACTGCCCACGAAAGACAAAACCCACAAGCCAGCAACTGCCTACTCCACAGAAAGATGATACATTTAATTAACATGAGGTATTAAAGATGAATAAGCTCAACAAAAATCACCCGTTGCCTGCTAATCATCAATGAAAAGCATTTAGCTAGCGTTATCAAAAGGAAAAACAACACTCAAGAGTGATATATAAGCCTCTTATACTTTATACTCGATCAGAATCTAGTTTAGTTTCTTGCTCTAAAAGAAGATGTTGGATGCACGCAGTACTTCCTCATTCAGTTATGGTGAAACCCATCTCCTATCTCAGAAGTACAATCTAGGCTGGAGGATAAAACTGTCGCTCCTATTCGCCAACTTCTTAATACGACTTACCACAAGGAACTTCTTCAAATCCTTTCCAGATGCAATGTCCCTCAGCACTGCAAAGGCGTGGTTAATTACTGTCCTCAGTTCAGACGCAAACCTATTTACTGGCCCCTCGGGTATGACTACTTGTGGGATACGTGGTGGAGTCCTACAAAGATGGTGAAACATAAGAAACAAGATGTAAACATCAGCCGCAGCATCAAAAGGGAACACTTGCAAACCAAATGAGCATCTCACTTCTTTATGAAGGTGTTGGCATTCGACCACAAGAACAGACCCACTAAACCAAAAATGAGAGCATGACAGAGCAATGTGAGCAAATGGTACTCGACGACATCAAACAAGACCCAGATAGCAGTAGCCCCTCCTAGCACTCCAGCTGAAACCTTCTTGTCCCTCCATAGGAAAATATCAGCAGCTGAATGCGCATAAGACTCGAGTCATTACATATGTATATCATTGGAGAAATCATATAACCCATATATCACTTTTCTTTGAAACTTTGTTTATCCGATATATTCAGATGCATCAAAATAGATGCAATGGCAGATCAATTATCAGCACCCATGAAGTCAGATTCTCTATTCCGACAAGCCAACCAAAACTATAACCATTAGCAATAAAGCATCATGTTTTGGGATAAAATAATGAAGTGAATTCGCTGGATTACTACTCCTAGACAGCGTAAAAGTACCTACTTTTTACCCAACCAAAATCTTATGCAAACCACAAACTTTTCATACAAAGGAAGATATATTATTTACAGGTAACAAATCAACCTAATATGCTTGAACTAATCAACACAACCACTTCAAATCTCGATTTCCCAGGGATCAATGATTAAAAAAGAAGTATTAATAAACACCAAAAAGTAACTCAAAATGAAAAAACAAACACGATCGCACAATATTTGATACATAAAAAATGTTCAGACTCCCGAAATCATAGTGAAAAGAAGAAGGAAAGACGAAGCAAAATCGGGAAAACTAAATAATGCGAAATGAAGGTCCCAAAAATTTTCCAAGTAGAATAGAATATTACTCCTCAGATTGCCATAAAAAGAACAAATCATCGATCCACCACCAAAAATGCAATAACCACAAAGGGAGGTTAGAATTTTGTGCGCAGTTCCCATCTCAAGATGTTGAAAAGCTTAAAAACAGTAGGAAAAAAATCCAGAACCAAGACAAGTAACCAAACTAAACTAAAAAATAAAATAAAAATAGAAATCAGTTCCACGGAAACCCACATAAACAAATTAGGAACGCACTGCAACTCTCCTGCAAAACTCACCATACCAACCAGAGTTAAAACTTAAAAACAAACAAACAAATGAATAAATAAATAAAGATCCAAATGGAAGTAAGTGTACAAACCTTTGCCGCCGCCAAAGACTTTGTGAACAGGCTTCTCCCGGCCGAAGATCCGGTAAACCTTGTCCTTCAACGACGTCGTCTTCTTCTCATCCTCGGAGTCCGACGACGATGACGAAGATGAATGATCGTGAATTTTGTCTGAAATCTTTTCCATAAGAGACTCCCCCTTCTTCTCCTCTTCCTTGTGATGATCGTGGTCCGCCATCTCAGTTGAACAAAGAAAGCAAACAGGCGGTAGATTCACGCAGATTCTGCGTGTGTGGCTCAGCTGAAAAGAATGAATCTTGGAAATAAGAAAGAAATGGGAATCTGACTCGGTGGTGTAGTTAAGTAGGGCGGGCAAAAAGGCGTGGATTGATGGGAAGATTGAATCTGGGCCGTTGGAATTACCGGACCCAGTTTCTATGGCCCAGATTTCGCCGTGGGAATTTGTTTTATTATTAATTTATTTCTTTGTGGTTAAGTTTCATTTCTCGTTCATATCGGAATGTACTAGAACAAAAGACGTGTTCTGCCATCACGCATGCCATGAAGGAACATTTTTATATGATTAAAGAATTTTCAATTTCTTTCCCCGTGACCTTGAGTCGTTATGGTCTCGCTACACCTTTTATTTTGCTGCGCTCACAAATTCATTTTAATGTTTTATATTTATAACATTTTTATTATTCAATTTTCTCTCTAAATTTTTTTTTTTTTCAGAAAGCCACCTATTAGTTTTTACTTAAATTTTTTCGGTACAAAAATAAAGGCTAAAAATAGCCTAAACAGCTATTGCCCGTGGACGGGTACCACCACTTCTATCAAATTAGATCCAAGAAATAACTTCCAGGCGTGGTTCTTCCAGTTTCTGAAAACTTTGTCGAGTATGCGCCCCCAGCCCTGCTAAGCAATCGGCGGCCATATTGCCTTTGCGATAATTAAGCTTTAGCTTTATGGTCCAGTCCCTCTGCATTAGTTCTCTGATCTTTTCCCCCACGCATCCCAGCACAAACATCGTTAGTATTCAGCTCTATGACCAGCTCCACCACTTCACTGCTATCGACCTCGCAGATTACTCTATAAAAGCCTGACTCTCATGCTAATAACAGGCAATGGAAGAGACCCCATAGCTCCACCTCAATCACTAAGCATAAACCAAGGAAGGTCGTAAAGCCATACAACCATTCCCTATCTTCCCCATGGATCAGGCCACCTGCGGTGCCGTCCCCCGTTTCATTGCATCTCGCACCGTCGGTGTTAAGTTTGATCCAACTGCCTCATGGCTCAGTCCACCTTATCATCCTCGCTACATTGAAAGCATCCGTGCCATTTAAAGAGTCAGAAACTTCACTAGCTTTCGAAATCATAATGTAATAACTACATATCATATTCAACCTAGAGTGGAGATCGAACTGAACATCATTAAACACGAAATCATTACGCCATTTCCACAAGAACTAGACAGTGAGCCCGAAGCAGACAGACCAAGTAATAGTGGTGGTCGGCCCTTTCGAAAGTAAATTGTCCTCTAATCAAGGCCCCACATCCGAACTGAAAAGAACGTTCCTATGCCCCTCAGGAAGAAGAGAAAGCCATGTGTTTACCACCATGGAACAATCTCTAGGCACATGAATAATCGATTTGCTATCATTATCACAATGGGGGCAAGAACCTGAGTCCATTATGTCTCGTCGCAGTCGTTCCATATTGGTGAGCAGCTTGCCTTTAAACACCAACTAAAGAAATTGTCTAATGCGTTGCGACCCCGGCTACTTCCAGATTTTCCTCCATCGTTTGTCCCCATGGGCACTCCCCAACCCTGCCAAGAGATAGTAAGCAGACTTCGTGGAAAACTTATCGTTAGCAGAACACTTCCAGTGGACTACTTCTCTTCCATCAATCATTCTCCACCCAAGTCCATTTACCATTTTGTGCCACACCTTGCTGATGCCATGCCAAACTAATGAACCCTTTTTAATTGGAAAATTATGTATGAGATCCCCCTCTTGGAGATTGTATTTGGCCATCATAACCTATACCCACAATGCATCAGGCGAGTTCACCATCCCCCACCCCAGCTTCATAATTAGCGTTTCATTCATAATCTTCTGATCCTTTAGACCTAATCAACCCATTTCTTTCGGACAACACACCTTTGCCCATGGAACAAGGTGCAGTTTTCTGCTATCCGAGCCACCCCCCATAAGAAATGCCTAGCTTTCTTCTCCATCTCATCACATAGAGTTCTGGGGGGTAGCGAGGTTTGCATCGTATATATGGGAATTGAATTAATCGCTGCTTGAGTTAATGTCATCCTACCGGCCAACGAAAGATGTTTAGAATTTTAGCCCGTTAGCCTCGCCTCAATCTTCTCTAGGATCTCTGCATATGTATTCTTAGTTACATGATTATGTATCAATGGCACCCCCAAATACTTGCCCAAATTTTCTGATAGGTGAAATCCCAAGCAATGAGCCAGGTCCTGCTTGAGGTCCTAGAGGACGTTCTTCGAGAAAAAAACACTCATTTTTGCTTGGCTCACTTTCAGACCCGAAGCCTGACGGAATGTCTCAAGCACTTCTGTGACCACCCCCACTTGGTCCATACTAGCTTCAGCGAACAGTAACAAATCATCCGCAAACATTAAGTAGGGAGCTCGCAATGCTTTTCGACCAAAAGTGATTGGTTTCCACCGCCCCATGTGCATATAGTTGTTAATAAGGTGTGCTAGCCTCTCCATACAAAGCACAAAGTGCAAAGAAGACATTGGATCCCCCTACCGACCCCCCTTGGAGCCATTCCAGAGAACTCTCATGGAGGCCGACAAAACGCAATTCAACACAACCCTCACAAAACTCTCTGGGATAGCTGCTGCAATTAAACTGTCTTTGATAAAATCCCATCGCAAAAAATCATAGGCTTTTTGAAGATCTACCTTTATCAACATAAACCCCTTCTTTCCCATTTTCCAACGCATAGAATGAACTGCTTTCTGCGCTATAATGATATTGTTCGTTATGTGCCTGCCCGAAATAAAGCGGACTTGCGTCGGCCCAACGATTGGAGGGAGTACAGCTCTCATTTTCCAAGCTAGGATCTTAGTAATCAGTTTGTACACGACGTTCAATAAACTGATGGATCGGAACTGACACAACAATTTTGGTTGCCGCACCTTTGGGATTAAAACAATGGTTGTTTCATTTAACCCTGGGGGAAGCGGTTCACCATTGCAAGCCTTCTTCATAACTTCGTTAACCTTACCACCTACTATATCCCAGTGTTTTTGGAAGAACAAAGCATGGAGGCTGTCCATACTTGGCACCTTTAGCAGATGCATGGATTTAAGGGAGCGCAAAATCACATCATTCATAACACCACCTTTGATAAAATCCCATCGCAAAAGATCGTAGGCTTTTTGAAGATCTACCTCTATCAACATAAACCACTTCTTTCCCGTTTTTCGACGGGCTTCGAATGAACTGCTTCCTGCTATATAATGATATTGTCCGTTATGTTCCTGCCCGAAATAAAGCTGACTTGCATCGACCCAACGATTGGAGGGAGTACAACTCTCATTTTCCCAGCTAGGGTCTTAGTAAGTTTGTACACCACGTTCAATAAACTAATGGGTTGGAACTGACACAACAATTCCAGTTGCCGCACCTTTGGGATTAAAATAATGGTTGTTTCATTTAACCCTGGGGGAAGCAGTTCACCATTGCAAGCCTTCTTCACAACCTCGCTAACCTTACCACTTACTGTATCCTAGTGTTTTTGGAAGAACAAAGCATGGAGGCCGTCTATACCTGGCTCCTTTAGCGGATGCATGGATTTAAGGGCACGTAAAATCACATCATTCGTAACACCACCTCTCAAATCGTTAAGAATCTCATCTGTTAATGGTGGAAATCCATTAGGGATGCTAGGATAATGATCCAATTGAGCGTCCCCCGTATAGATGTTCCTAAAGAAGTTTACAGATATTCTCCTCAACTCGTTTGGATCATCGATAATGTCCCCGTCATCAGATTTAAGGGTTGTAATTCTATTCTTTGACCTGCGATACTTCATATATCTATGGTAATATGCAGTGTTCTTGTCTCCTAGCATGTTCCAATCTCTTTGTGATTTTGTATCATGAGCACCTCCGCCTCCAATAAAACCTTCTCAAGCTCCTCTATCAATTGGTATTCCAGAGTGTCAGCTTCCTGGAAAAGTACTTGGATTTGGCCCATTGGATACCACCAAGATTTGCTAATAGCAATTTTTTTCGCATGAAAATATTACCGAAGACCTCAAAGTTCCATTTGGCTGCTGAAAATCTAAACTGGTCCACAGCCTCCGTGTAACATCTCCCTGAGGACCAAGCCTCTTCCATCACCTTCTTGAAATCCCCATGGAGTATCTAAGAAGCCATGAATTTAAAAGGCTTGGTTACACAAGAAGGCCCAACGCTTCCCCTCCACTGCAGGAGAAGTGGTGTATGATCTGACTTCAGGCGCGGCAAGTGGCGGACATAACCATTCGGCCAAAGTGACGCCCACTCCTGATTGTAAACAACCCTATCAAGCTTCTCCACCATTGTGCCTCGAAACCAAGTAAAAGGCGCTCCATCGGTCTTGGCTTCTTGGAGACTTGCATTTTGGAGCTAGTCCCATAAAGGTTTGACTGGACCGGCCCTGAACAGGGTTCCACCACGTTTCTCATTGCTTCTTAACATCGTGTTAAAATCTCCCCCAACAATCCATGCCCCCCTACAATTAACCACTAACACTTTAAGGTTCTCCCACAAATGTCTGCGCAAATTAGGGCACGGGCTGCCATACACAAATGTATCCCACATCTATTTGCTATCTATCTCAATCTTAACATGGATAAATTGTTTACTGTATGAAACTATTGACAAATTCACGTCTTCCTTCCACAAGAGCCAAATGGCCCCAGAGAAACCACATGCCTCAACCCTAAACGAATGTTCATAACCACAACTCCTAATAACAACATCAGCTTTCTTGCCACTCACACACGGCTCACAAAGAGCAACTACTGCGGGTTTGTGTTGCAGCTTGATCATGAAAAATCTTCGGTGAAAACTCTTCGAACCAGCTCCTTGAACATTCCAAATGAGACAATCCATAAAAAGACATGTCAAGGTGGGGCGCGGTCAATGCCCAAGGTGTCCTCCCTAGTTTTCATTACTGACCATCAAGGAAGGTTCCTCCATGCTATCTGTATTATCTAAAAACCTATTGGGAGGTTCATTCTCAGCTATCCCTTGAGAAGCCAAGGCTAACTCGTCCACTAGATCCTCCATGTCCTTATCCAAGGATAGGGTAGGGGGTGGTCTTATACAGCTCAAAAGGTGCAAATGGTTGTCTACCAGTTCAACTTGGTGCTTCTTAGGGTTTAAACCCTTTCCAGCTGAGAAAATATATGGGACATCCAAATGTTGAACTAGGGGGCAGGCGAGGAGGTACGATAATTTTCGGGTGATTTGTCCTGGGTGTCAACTTTTGCATGAGCATGGCTACAGGCTTTCTTCCCTAGAACCTTATTTTGTTGTGGCAAACACAATTCAAACCCTGCAGAGCTACCAAAGGTTGGTGGCGCCACATTTCCTTGCCACATGATGTTAGTGGGGACACATTGTGGGGGCCATTGACTAGGTCACGGTTTTCCAAACGATAAATCGCCGAATCAGCTGTTTGAGTTCTCTTCTCTTTGAAGAATCTGAAATTGTGATCCACTTACCTTAGTAATCGCCATCAATTTGGAAGCAAGATTCACTTGATTCTTATCTTTTTGGGGTTGATAGTTTCCCGATTTCTGCACCATCATCCAAGGGCCGTATCCCCATCGATCCTCTGATGGCACCGCTGGCCATTTAGATCCGCCTGAGCCTCCCGATTCTCCATGTTGGGCGTGGGTTCTTTTTCAGAGTACACTTTCCATGAAACAACACTATGGGCGTAGATATCACAGTGGAAGAAAATTTCCAGTATTCCTTCATATTCAATACGTTGCATTTTTCCTAAGACTTCAAATTCCGCACACAAGGGTTTTTGGAGAGATCTATTTCGATAGCAAGGCGAGCATATTCCCCTTGTTGCCTTCGGTCGTTTGATAGTCCACCTTTAAAACCCTTCCCAGTACCTCCCCAATTTTCTGAAAAATCTTCATTTCATAGTAGTGGACGAGAAAACCTGGAAATCGTATCCACCCTATGATCGACTTAATTCTTTCGCTGTGGAGATCTAAATCCACCCGTCATGGTTGAACATGCAGATAGTCACCCAAAATCACCCATGGGCCATCAGTAAGAGCTTTCACCGCATCGTCGTGGGAGGCAAACCTTACCAAGTAGTAATTATTCTCAAGGTCCATCATGGAACCTTGTCGTGCATACGACCATAGTAACAATAATCGATTGTACAGAGTGTGTAGCACACTACTTTCCCCACCAACTTCACTACAACAACATTGTTATACAGCTTCAGCAGACTTTCGTGATACGCCGGATCGAGTTTTAGCACTGGTACCTCTTTCGAGAGGTCCTAAGACACATCACCATAATTCACCATCTCTTCCTCAGGATAGGGTCTACGGCTAATTGAGCCCGAAATTTCTCCACTACATTGCGGAATGAGAATCTAGGGTTTGCCGGAGGGCCCCCCGCCTCATGCCTAACCCTAGCTCTTTTCAAATTCCTAGAACTCAGATTTGGCCTGGTAAGAGACTCGCCTAACGTGGGGAAGGCGGTATCGATCATCCCAGGAGGATCAATCTCGGGATCCAGAGGGCGCTGGTGCATGCTGGTGCCGGTGTGAGCCGACAGAGCATTGGTAGCGTCGGTAGCAGCCATACTTTGTACTAATTATAATTCTTTATACTGCCATTTGTAATTATTGAAACATAGAGAACAACTGACTTTTACTTTTTTTTTTATATACAACTGTTAGTTTTTACTTTAATATGTAACAGCTAGACTGCCATAGAAATCAACAAACTTAATTCAATCATTTATAAAACATTCACTTCTCTTTCCACAACATACACAACATACAATCTAATATAATTTACATCTTCATCAGTTGCTCAATTCAATCCAGTCTTCTAGAAAAGTTATTAGAAATTATTTGTTTGTATTTTTTTATTGAGGAGAGAGAAAAAGTAAAGATGCATTTTTAAAATACATCACTTTTTTAATATAAGTTT